>APFE030597493.1:29406-84172 GCA_000404065.3 Pinus taeda
TATATTCCCTTTCCACCAATATTCACTCCCGTGATTTAACAAGAAAAGGATGAGTAGCCAAGTTGAATCACTAAATTGGAATCTTCATAGTTTCTATTTATCTAATCATGCATCCAGCCAAAAATCTACACGATGTTTTTAACCTTTTTTTTATTGATATTTTTCAATGCCCAATTCAGGACGACAAAAACGAATGAATATTAACTGAAAGGATATATATATATATATAAACCCTTCAAAACGACAAACAGATTCAGCATCTCCTGCAACATTGAACTTATGTGACCAGATACAGCTTTTGAAAATGTGACTCTTATTTGTATTTTTATTATAAATCAAACAGAGATCATGTGAGAGAATATATATATATACAAACGACAAACACCAAACTTATGTGACCAGATACAGCTTTTGAAAATGTGACTCTTATTTGTATTTTTATTATAAATCAAACCGAGATCATGTGAGAGAATATATATAGAAAACGACAAACACCAATACTCGAGAGTGGAGACTCAACATCCAGCTTTTGAAGCTGTCACTTTTGATATCTCGCCAAAACTAAAAAGTACAATATAAAAATATTAAATTCCCCCGCGAGAAATCAGTGGACTAACGAAAAAATTAAAGACTACCACGTTGCTTTGGAGATTGCAAATATAAAATATATTATCTTAAATCATCCCTGCAAAAAGATGCCATAGAGTGACGAATAGAATTGTTTTATAATATTTTAAATAAATTTAGGTGTCAAAGTTGGTAATGGAATATGGTAAGGAGTGAAGTTATATATATTAAATTATTAATAGGTTTTGTTATAATATTATAGGTAAATATTATGAATTATTAATACTATCTGATATTGGGTTTATTTGAATTTTTTTATTCGATATTTGTTTATTTCATATTTTTAATTTATGAATTAATTGAAAGAGAAAAAATATAAATTATTTATTTTGAAAATAAATGTTACTTTTTTATTTGTATATATATTAAGAAAATTTTAGAATATGTTGTAGAGGTTAAGTTTCTACCATCCATTTAATAATTTCTTATAAATAATTAAAATTTTGGAAGCCTTATTCCAAAATACACATGCATATAGGCGTAACCAACCAAGATCTATCCTAACTCCATATATACCAATCATTGAGAGGAATCAAATATCTCAGAAGCAAAGATGAAGGAAATGTTTACACCTTGAGATATTTGACTCGTCTTGGGGATTTTTAGATCTAGATCTATGATGAATCTATGTTGGTTTGTTTTTCCAGTTAATTTACACTTAACAATATAAAGTAATTACTTTCTAAATTTCTATTTTGTAGGATGGTTCTATGTTGGTTCTTATTAAAATTGTTTATATTTATATAAATTTCATATCTCAATAATATTCTTGTATTTCTTTTACATGTTTTTTTAAATAATTTAAATTTTAATGTTGTATGTATAGTATTTGATATATAGGGAAATGTATAACTAGAAATTGCACCACATGTTGCAAAGGAAATGCCTTAAGATGATAGGATGTAAGGCCAATTTATGATTCTTTGACAATTATTGAAAGATAGAAAAATATCAACAAAAGGCAATGACCATCAATGCAATCTTATTGCAATAATGCTTCCTTGAGCCTTATAAATCATGATGCCTATGTTCAAGTTAAATACCTTGTCTAATTATACCAACGTGAATGCCTCATAAATAAAGAAATAGATTTTGTCTCAGCTCATCCACACGACCTATGCTCTTGACATTTAATTAGTTATGATGACTGCTCTTATCGAATGAGCAAAAAAATAAGCTATATGATGAAGAAGAAAGTTGTAAACATTCCTTTGTGTTAAAGAGAAAGGGGAAATGAACACAAAGTTTTGGCCACCAAAGAGACAAGAGACGATGCCAAATAGATCACAAATTCAAATAATAAAGAAGAGGAAACCTCAGCCTAGGTATTGAATGCAAGTGCTATTATTGTGGAAAACTTGCTCATTATCAAAAGAATTGTAGAAATGAAGTATGAATCTTCTCATGCAAAAGTGTGAAGAGAAGAGAGATCTTAGATTCTCCATTACCTCACTATTGACCAAAAATATGCTAAGGAGATATTACATAGACCACATGACACGAGAAAATGAGTTGTTTGTGTAATTGAATGATAATAAAAGTCACCAAGAGACAATTGCTTCAAGAGATAATAAGGAACACATGGTCAAAGGAAAAGGAACAATCACAATGATAGTGCATGATGGAGGTGTTAAAGATGTGGAGTATGTATATAAAATATAAAGCATCATTCCAAGACAAAATATGATTGAAAGGGTTTCAAGAGGAAAAAATACAAACTGGTTGCAAAAGTTGTTGAAGGAGATCTTGACAAGTATACAGTTACAACAATAAGAAAACAAGGATTGGTTGCTGAAAATGCCTCCACAAATAGACCTAATAGCATAAAATCTATGGATATCTTAGGTCAAGAATATGGATCATTTAAAGAAATTTAATATGGTTCATGTTTTTCCTCTAATTCAACATGAGTTATTGTAAATTTTTCATTTTAGACAAGAAACAAAGGGATACATTTGAAAAAAAATGTTGGATGAAGAAAAAAGATTCATGCGTGCTTTTTACCAAAGGTAAGTACTTTGACCATTGATGCTAGGAAAGTTGCATTTATTTTGATGGTTGATGATGCAATCCCTATTTTGAAAGGACCAAATTCTTTTGGTGTTGTTATTACTAATAATTTCTCTTTTGTGCAAAAGTTATCCTGAACAAGCACTGTCAAGTTATGTTTGATATCCCCTGATTTACGAATTTTCAACACTTTTTTAATACAGTGCTCGGGCCTATGAATTTGATACAAAGGCTTATGAATTGTTGAGTTACACTTGTTTTGGATATAAGCAACAGAGGTACCAAGTCATCACTGTAACATTGAAAATAAGTCACCATTGTAACTTAGTCTTGTTGTCCTAGTTGGATTTCTTTTGTCTCAACATATATGAATTGTGTACGTATGGATGGAAACATTTTTGTGTCCTAAGACTGCCTATACCATTGTTCAAGGATTATTTTTCAGAAGTCATTATAATTTACTACCTTCAACTAGCATGTCCAAGCCTACAATAAATCCATCTAGATGGATGTGATTACCTAGAGAGAGCCTCATTTTCCCATGTAAGTTGTTTTTGATGTTTTTCCTATATTATATTAAAATGATACATTGTATGCTTTGGTTGATTGTATGCATCTATAAGGGGTCAACCTCGAATCCACTGCAAAATAAATGTGCGGGGATAAAAGTAAACATTGAATGTGTTGCTTGTAATATCTCTTGTATATGTAAGCTTAATCATATGGTATATGTAATTTTAATCCTATGGTATATGTCTGTTTTCACCAACATGAAATTTTATGGACAAATGAAAAATTGGTAGCTTTAAGTCAGGCATATGTTGAGTAAGAAAGACAATATGGGGATAAAATTAGTCCTTTTTCTTTTTATAGAAAAAATATTACATGGCAGAAGATTTTACCCCATCATTTGTATGCACGATAAATTCATTTGTGTTGGTTAGTTGTCTGTGTGTAATTTTATAGAAAATGATAACGCCAAATTCATTGATACAAAAATCTCCAAAGGCCCGGGCCATGGAAAGACTTGGGGAGTTTTAATTTGGTATCCATACTCTATGCACATAGGGTTCATCTTTTAGATCATGGACTCAGCCTTTGCACTATGTTATCCTTTCTGCCTCCCATGACATATAAAAGCTTTATCTCAGCTACCCATAGATACATAACAAAACCTTTAACAGTTCATGATAAATCCTAATGTTATAGGACAAAACTTGTCATTCTAAACTATGTTGTTGAAGCAACAAATATGGAGAGCATTATGGAAAATAAATAGCACAATATAATAAGCAATACAACGTTCACACAATTAGCCTTATTTTTCCCACACTTAGTCCATTATCCAGTGTCCACTAACTTAGCCCTATTGTCTAAATATGGGACTTCAACTTTTGTTTCTTACACTAACCCCTTTCATCTTGCTCTTCTTTTGGTTCTTGGGTTGCCGAGTACAAAGAAATTATTACATGCCTAATGATGATGTAGTGTTATCAATTGCAAGGATCAAGTTGGCTCAATAGCCCACCAGAGGGTGGAATTCTCAGTGATGCTCTTCTGCTCTCATAGAACCCAATACATTTAACATGACATTGCGGGGATGAACACGAAAATATAAGGGAACGTTGTTTCTTAACTGAGACTGGGGTGGTGAATGAAATTGTTGATTGGGTCTAGATGTTGGCCACTATGGTGGTTTTGGTCAACATATCTATACAATGGATGGTGCATATCTATTCGCATTTAAAATGTTGTTTGGGGAAATCCTGGTTGATGGTAATTAATTCAAGGAGATCCTCATTATGTTAGGTGCACTTTAACTCTCTATAATTGATTGATGATGGGTGTTTGCAAGGCATTGAAGCTCATTTGGTCCTCCTTCTCATGTCTAGGTGGTTGGCCGGGAAGCAACAAAGAGTTATTTACAAGAGGAATCAAACTCCCCAATAAAGATTTTTATTTACTTTCATTTTATTTAATTTTAAAGTTTCTTTTCTAGTTTTCATTTTATAGTTGTAATAGTCGGTTATATCCATCAAAAGAAAATTGATATAATTTTTATTTCTATGTTAAATTTTCGATGCTAAACAATATTATGACTTCCCATTTCATGGAAAGACTTGGTAATCTTCAACAAAGAAATAGTTTGTTTTCCAGTTAGAATTTAATAAATTGAAAGAAAATTTTGCCTACTTCCATAAAAAACTAACAACTTGGGTTTGGATCAGAGCAAAACTAACTTAATCTAGTTGTATTTATTGCTGAGAAACAAACTGAGAAGTGTATCAATGTGGTTGGGTTTTGATCACATGCCGAGTAACTTAATCTAAATGTATTAACTATGTAGATATTGATCTCCAAAGTGTAATAGTGCAGTCCAACATAGCCCAACTTCATCAAAATGTATAAATTCTCAAGAGATCAAAGTCAACATACTAAGTAACTTAATCAAGATGTAGTAATGTGGACTAGGAAATAGTTGTGTGAGTAAATTTATAGATGAACAAGCTTAATATAGATGTATTAATTGGGGAGAGATCCAAAATACTTTAAATCATAGTTACCAAATTCAAATTCAAATTCAAATTCGGATTTGGGTTCGATTTTATATGGAAAAAATGGACTATGTAAAATTCAATATGGAAAAAATTCGAGAATATACATCTCAAAATTAACATATAATTTATTTATTTATTTTCAAAAATTTTAAAAGTTGAAATTCATAATTGGAAAACCCTAGGGTTATATTTAAGTTACTTTCATTTATGTCACTTTCATTACTTAACACTTTAGAAATTGGGGCTCACGGGAAGCCTAGTGAAACCTGTGTTATAAATATTTAAAAAAAATATTTATATTATTTTGTTATGAGAAACATGGAATTCAATAGGACACACCGAAAACATATTCTAACATCGAGACAATTAGTAATAGGTACCCCTCTCTTCCTTGGAGATAACGGAGGATCTCAATGTGAAGAAGGGGGTTCTTCTTTTTATCTTTACTGAAAGGAAAAGAAAGGAATTTTGTGAATTTAGGCAAGACACTACCAAGGAGTGAACCTTGAGCTAGACTAGGGCTAGTGGAGAAATCTGGTACAGACAAAGATCAACAAGTATTAGGTTAGACTACAGTGTCTTGATCCTTATTATCTCACTCTAAAATAGCTATTTTTTTCTATTGTTCTAGAGTGGAAGCTTGGGGGGAGAATTGGACGTAATCTTTCTTCTCAATGATCGGTGGAACTCACTTTGCCCTATTGAATTATTTGATAAGTTTCTCTTTAGATAAGTGTTTTTTGCTTGAATATGATATGTGTTTGTGCGAGTTTTAAATCTGTTGGAAAGAAAAAGACCTCATTTTGTTTAAGCTGAATCGCAAAGAATTCTATGTAATAGGTGCTTGACATGAAACAAAAATGTATTTATTTACTGTAATTATGGAAGGGATGTTGAGTTGTGCTCAGATAGAGAATGTGATGAGATTGAAATTAAATAAAAAACTGTTTAATTGAGGAACATAATAATATTCCTAAGACATAAATGATTAAGGGAGGATTGTGCACCATGAGGAATGGTGTGACTGTATGGTTGCTAAAGTTTCTTTTTCTTATATATATATATATATATATTATATATATATATATATATATATATTATATATATATAATATAATACATATATATATAGAACCATGGAGGGGATATGATCAGGTAGTCAAGTCCCAAGTAACGTACAACCCAAGTGTACTGAATGAGGTGGGGATTGTTAAATCCTCCATGGGAAGTATTCTTCATTGAACCAGTACGGGATAGCCATGAGTTGAGGTACCTGTGAGACTAAAAGAGATTGCACACAATGGTAACTGTGGCATGAAGGAAATCATTTCCTTTGGAGGAATCAATAACAAAAGGATGGTTACACAACAACTGAGTGAAAACACATTAAAAGAGAAACTATAAATCTGGTAATACCTATAGAAAACAAGAAAACATACCTAAAATTATTCCAAGTGTATTTTTGTAGAAACTATTGTTTCAACCATAACCCTTCAGGCCTCTGTCAAGAGCTAAAAGAGAAAGATGAACATGATAAACACGATTCTATGTACATAGGTACAAGAAGGCTTTAGATGCAGGTCGCCAAAGGGAACCTCAGCTAGGTCTGGTCCCACTCAGTGACCCCTAAGGAACCTTCACCAACCTAGTAACAAATCATATCTCTCTCTCCTCTCTCTCTCTCTCGTCTCTCTCTCTTCTCAGTATATTATTATATTATACTATAATTATTATATTTATAAGGCGAAAAAAACACCTGAATTTGTAAGCTTAAACAAGAATGAAATGTAGGCCCTTGTTAAGAGGATTCTACCGTGGAATGTTAAAATAAAAGAATTGACACTTTTCCTTTGCGACATCACATATACACGGAAGGAAAAATCAATATACCAAAAGTTTGGAACATAATGTTTCAAAAAATAACTTATACAGTGAGCCCTATTAATGGCCAAGGCACACCACAAGGCCCAACAGTTTTAAAATATGTAATACAAATTGAACCACCTTAATATCGACTTTAAATTACTACTCAGAGGAAATAGGGTTCATTGAATTAAAATTATGAATTACCGAACACTTGTTCCTCCCATGAATGGATGGAAAAGTTACATTTGTATTCATAACTACAAATGCATAGGGAATAACAATAAATAGAGATCTTGCACCTAGGCATCTCAGGTAGGATATAGGTTTGGTTTTCTTGCTCGACCTTCTTGCCATTTGACTGTAAGCCATGCACCACTTGCATGTGAATAAAAAAGAGATCAACAATATTTCTTTTGAGAAGCCTTGTAAAAATTTAGGGTTTGAGAGGAGGTCATTTATGAATTACCAGGTGGTTACCTTATTCCTAGGAAGACTGATGTTAAAACCCTCACCAACAATTTCATTGAAAGAACGAGGAGCCACCATATTCTTTTTTTTGTAACTTGGTGAAACTTCTAATACTTGTGACAATGACAATCCAAAAATTATATGAGAATCGACGACATTGTTAACAAGGAACTGACCAGAGAATCAGTCCATACACCTAGCTTCATTATCAGAGGATAGAGGGTATATGCGTCCCAATTCAAATTTGTAGTGTTCAAACAAAACCATTGTAGCTACACTTGATTTTGACGAGAGAAAAATGAGAATAAGTTATAGTAACAAGTGCGAATTAAGTCTTTAAGGGAGAATGCAAAATATTATCATGAATAAAGGGAAACCTTAATTCAATTTATGCATATTTGCTTGATTAAAAATGGTTTCACACTTAGTCTCACCCGAGTGGTTGTTCCTATTGCTAGAAACGCTTAAAACCTGCCAGCTCCATCTTGGTTGTAAAGCTCGAATCCAAGAAACATTTGCTGCAAATGAATGGGTTGAGTGATGACCATGGTAGGGAATGGTTACAGTAACCTACCTAGATAAAAAATCAACCATTGGATTTGGAACCTTAGCATTCAGGGTAAGGATCCTCTCACATGTCATTACCCAATCTTTTTACCCAAGGAGATTGACAACTCTAGGTTCTGGACTTCGAGAAGGTTCTTTTCGATAGCCTCGGTCATATCTAGGCATCTTGTTAAGGTGTAAGAAGTAGGCAAAGGATATATTAAGCCTTTAGGTTACGTTTTATAATCAATGATTAAATTTAATAAGCTATAATTCCCATACACGTTCGAATTAACACCAAATCAATTATGTTGTTTTTAATATAATGGGATCCTGCATATAAAGTATTGTATTGTTAGATGAAGGTGTAAAACTACCTTAGTAGGAATTCTTTTTTTGTTTAGTGTGTGATCTCTAATGTGTATAGTTATACATGTCATAATTGGTATCCAAGCCACATGCTGCAACACTGTGACTTGATCAATAAACTCTAAATAACCAAAGTGTTAATGGTGCAAAGAGGTAGCTAAAGAAAGATGAGGAGGGGAACTATAGTTATTCCACCTAGAGGACTGTCAATGGGATATGGATTTATTCCTCGTGTAGCTGCCAATCCAGAGATGTGGGTTTAGTTAGGAGAAGAAACCCATAATGTTAATGTTACGCTACTAGAAACAGTCCAATAGTTTTGAGCTCAGATGGGAAATTTAAGAGCCGACAATGAGAATTTGAGATTGAAACAAGAAAGGATTATGAAAATCCTCTCAGATAGACAAAACCAAAGGAACCTAGATCCCAAACTAGATAATGGGAACAAAGTTGAGATGCATCGATAATGGGATGACCACCCAAAAATTGAAGGAGGTTGAATGGATAATGAGGAAGAGTATGGAAATAATTTCAGTGGGAGGGGGGCCAAGAGGCCAAAGGATGAATTACAGGGCGAGTACAAAAAAAGTAAGCCCCCACAATTTGAAGGTGAAATGGAAGAAACTGCTGAAGCCTGGTTGATTAATATGAATAATTATTTTTATGTATATGAATATCATGATAATTTAAAGGTCAAGTTGGCAATCTATCATTTTCAAGATAAATCCACCTTATGATGGGAAGAAATTAAACGATTTGAGTTATTGATGAACAAGAAGTGGCTTGGGACACCTTTCATAAACCTTTTAAAGATAAATATGTAACCAAGAGGTTTTACGATGAGAAGGAAAAGGAATTTCATGGTCTGGAATTAGGACAATAGTCCACGAATGAGTTTGTAACCATGTTTACCTCTCTGTTAATAAATGTTCCATATATATAGGAAGAGAATTCTAAGGTGTAACACTTTGTTAGAAACCTACCAACTTTCATGAAGGAAAGATTGACATTTGATAATTCCAAGAAAATGGATGAAGCTATTAGAAAAGCCCACATATGTTATAAGTAGATGAAGGAGAAAGGGGAAACTAGTAGAGGCTAGTTGAGTGAAAAGAGAAATAAAAGGTTCTAAAGGAATAATAAGAACAAAATGTTTGCAAGTGTTAAATATGCACACAAAAAATATATGAGTTTACCCCAGGGAAAGAGTCAGCAAAGAATAAGAACACTAGATGAATCTAATCAAGTTGAACCATCAAGTAATCTAGATCCTAGTCAGTCACATAAACCTCCCTTACAGCGTTGGGGCTATGGGGAAACCCATTACTACAAAAAAATTGCTCACCAAGTTAGAACAGATCCAACTTCTAATATTCAGGAAGCCGCTACAGTTGGGGAGGTGTCTAGAAGCATAATGAGAATTACGGTTGCCTTGGAAGATCATCAAGTTGAATACTAACCCACAATGGTAGAATTTGAAGGTAAGATAGCTAACCATCCCATTTCTATTTTAATTGATATATGTGCGAGTCTGAGTTATGTTAGCGTTATCACTTAAGAAATGATTTCTAAATTCGGAGCATCAGTTCTATTCCAAAGGATTGGTGTTAGTCTTGGTCTAGTCTTTCCATGGTTGTTTTAGTGTCTATGATCTAGAAAAGAGTCTTGTTGGTATGGTCAAATAGGGTCAACACTCCATTCTTGCCCATTACTCATCCCACATCACACATTATTTCCATGTGTCAAGCTTGTGTAAAGGTTTACATTTTACATTTGTTCCCAAGTCATAATGTTCAATGGTGGTTAAGTCGCTTTTATGGTTTTTACAGTCTAAGTCATAGGGTTATAGTCTCATTTCCATCATCAAATAAAGTTCAACAACCTTGTTCTACACTTTATGGATCTCATATCATGTTTTGAAAGTAATGTGTTTAGCCATTTTGAAAAAATTTTGAAACTTGCTACGAAATCACTGAACTAGGAGTTTTCTTAGCGCGCTACGAAATCCCTAAAAAACCCTATTTTAGCACAAAAGTTTTTGTTTTTGGATTTTACTAGTCAACTTCCAGAAGGGGTCCTGAGCAGATGAGAACTCAATTTTGAAAACTGAAAGAGGTTTTTCTTTCCAACATACTAAACTACAAAAAACCTCTTTCCGTTCCTTCAAATTCATTATGATGTGGGAGGAATATATGGTTAACCTTGTGCTACGAAACTGCTGAAAGTCAAGCTTGGTCTTCTAGTTTTAGTGGTATTTTTCAAGATCAGTTTCTGGTTACATAAAAATGTATTGTGGAATTTTGAGGTAGGTTTCTCTTTATAAAATCTCCATCTACAATAACCTATCTCACTTTCTTCATAAGTCTTTTCAGTTGGGATATACTAAGCTTTCATTGAGACCCAAAATTCAGAAAATGGATTTTCCTGTTTGACACGTGTTGTTCAAGGACAGATTCTGGCCAACTGGAGGAATTTTTTTAAAAACCAGGAGAGGTTTTGGTTTTGGAAAACATGGGCTAAAAAAACCTCCTTCAGGTTCGTAAAATGTGTCATGGATGAGGATATAAAGTCTCTGTCCCACGTGCCAATTTTCAAGGATCTAAACCTAAAAACAAGGAAACATGTTCCTTAATTTCTAGGGTTTGTCATCAGCAGTTGGGTGACCACGTGAGAGGCTTCATCAAATTCGACTTCATGAGGTTTCATATGTCAAAGAATTCATTTAAATGTTTATATAAGGTTATTGTAATCATAATAAGGAGTTACACTCCTAGTTGTATTAGGTCTCTAGGACTGCTAGTTAGCTGTCAAATGCATTTAAAGGTTTGTTTTATGGTTAGAATAGGTGTCACTGATGGAAAATTTGAATTCTTTTGATGAGGGATGATGGAATCCTAATTGTAAATGGTATACATATATCAAGAGGTCGAATTAGCAAAAGGTTGGAAAATGTTATAGAACAAGACTACTTTTGTAAAAGTTGTGCAGGGACTGATATATACAGAAGCAGTTTGGACTTTTCTGAAGCTGAGATTCTTAGTGTACTTTAGTGAGCTTTATATTTTATCTTTGATATGATTTACTTCCATAGTCTTAATGCTTAGTACTTAGAATTCATGGAGGAACATGCTCTGACTTCCTTTAAGTGTTGAACTATGGTGAATTGAGTTCTTGGGTCCTACCTTTGGATGTTTTTCTTCAATGTTTTAATACTTATTACTTAGAATTCATGGTTACTCATGCTCTGAATTCCTTTAGGTATTAAACTCTGATCAATCACTTTAAATTCTTTCCTTTTTAATACCTTGATGTATCATTACTCAGAATTCATGCCCACATGCTGTGACTCCTATGAACTTCAAGTTATTGAGACTTTCCTGAATGTATCACTCTTTCATTGAAGTATATACAAGCCTTAGTTTTATAAGAAGAGCTATTTGTTATCCTTATCTCTACCACTAAATCCATAGCCCAATGGTAGCAAGTCTCCATCTTTCAACCTATAAACATATAAAATCACAAATCATAGAGTTAGCCATCTATCCATATCTTTAATAAATATCATTAACCTTTTGAGAGAGCCCTCTCAGGCTGAGGAGGCTAAGCCTTAGCTAAAAGATTGGTTTGAAATAGTTACTCAAAGTCTTCCTGATCAGCAGCCTATCAGGTGTATATTTTGGTGATAACAGTTTGGTGCGTCCACCAGGAGCCTGAAGTCTATTCATTCCCAAAATTAAGAGGCCGAACTTTTGAAGGTAGCAGGAGCTCATAAATCTTTCGAGGTTGCAAAACTACCTTGGCAACTCCATTGTTGAAGAATTCGAAATTTATAGATTCATGGTGATTCCACTGGATTATCAAGAACTCATATGCTACCATTCTTATTTCAAGGTATGCATGCATAAATTTTTTAGGAATTCATGGTTTCCCAAATCATTTTCCCAAGGATGCATATTTTCTAAGGAATGGTCCAAAATTCAATGGAGAAGATTTGAGTTTAACTTTGAAGCATATATCTGATTTCTGTGATTTTACCAAGCTTCTTAGAGTCAAGCATGAGGATGTTTGCATTATGTTGTTCTATGATTCATTTCAAGGGAAATGTAAACAATGGATTGAAAGCTTTCATGCCGAATCTATTAAGTCATTTGAAGACTTCTGGCTTAAGTTTTTGGAGGAATCGATAGATAGATCAGATTTGGTGGCAAAGTCTCCTTCAATTCAAGGTTTCAAACAATGGAATGATGATCATATTAATGAAGAAATAGATGAAAATTTTTCTTTGTCCTTGTCTTCTTATCTAAAATCATTTGAGTGCAAGACAGAAGATAAAATGAAATTTTTGGATGAAGTTGCTAAGGACATTGAGAAAGACATTGAAGGTTTACAAGGTCAAATTCAATCATATAGTCTTCATGATCATGATCATTGTTTTCAAAAGCTTTCAATGGCAGAACACAGGGAGATGGTATTGCTTCCTTTCTCTTTTGTGATTGAGGAAGAATACACTGTTATTGAAGATCAGTTGTTAGAAGTAACAGGATGCTATGAGAATCATCAAACTAACCATGGGTTGTTTGACCCTATAGCTACCTACATGGAAAAGATTTATTGTTTTCTCATCTTGAAGAACATTTACACCTCATGCTTCCTTGGTTATTTCAGTATCTGGTTTATTTTTGCTTCAAGCACAATCAAGATATTCAAGTGTCAGATCAGATCGATGATTGGCTTCATTGGAAGTTTCATGTTCCTTCAGCTACCAGTGGAGATTGCAGCTGATAAGGTAGGTAGGAACGTGCAAATAAGCTCAGGGTAGGTTGACTGAGCATCTGTTTCAGTAGGTGCAGTTTGAATTCTTCATTCAGAAATCATTAAAGGCTTGAGGAGCAGATTGGGAAGAAGTTCAAAGTTTTATTCTAGAGAATGGATAGTGGCACTAGAGCTACAAGTTCTTAGTGTACCAACGGGGCACATTATCCCAAGTGGAACCACTGTTATCACTTAAGAAATGATTTCTAAATTCGGAGCATTAGTTCTATTCCAAAGGATTGGTGTTAGCCTTGGTCTAGTCTTTCCATGGTCGTTTTAGTGTCTAAGATCTAGAAAAGAGTCTTGTTGGTATGGCCAAATAGGGTCAACACTCCATTCTTGCCCATCACAGGTCCCATATCACACATTATTTCCATGTTTCAAGCTTGTGTAAAGATTTAGATTTTACATTTGTTCCTAAGTCATAATGTTAGATGGTGGTTAAGTCGCTTTTATGGTTTTTAGAGTCTAAGTCATAGGGTTATAGTTGCATTGCCATCATCAAATAAAGTTCAACAACCTTGTTCTACGCTTTAAGGATCTCATATCATGTTTTGAAGGTCATGTGTTTAGCCATTTTGAAAAAATTTTGAAACTTGCTATGAAATCACTGAACTAGGAGTTTTCGTAGCGCACTACGAAATCCCTGAAAAAGCCTATTTTAGCACAAAAGTCTTTGTTTTCGGCTTTTACTAGTCAACTTCCAGAAGGGGTCCTGAGCAGCTGAGAACTCAATTTCAAAAACCGAAAGAGTCTTTTCTTCCTAACATACCAAAATACAAAAATTTCTTTCAGTTTCTTCAAATTCGTTCTAAGGTGGGAGGAATTTATGGTTAAACTTGTGCTACGAAACTGCTGAAAGTCAAGCTTGGTCTTCTAGTTTTAGCAGTATTTTTCAAGATCGGTTTCTGGTTATAGAAAAATGTATTGTGGAATTCTCAGGGAGGTTTCTCTTCATAAAATATCCATCTAAAATAACCTATCTCACTTTCTTCATAAGTGTTTTCCGTTGGGAGATACTAAGCTTTCATTGAGACCCTAATTTCAGAAAATGGATTTTTCCTGTTTGACACGTGTTTTTCAAGGACAGATTCTGGACAGCTGGATGAATGTTTTAAAAAACCAAGAGAGGTTTTTGTTTTGGACAGGATGGGCTAAAAAAAATTCCTTCAGTTTCGTAAAATGTGTCATGGATGAGGAGATAAAGTCTCTGTCCCACGTGCCAATTTTCAAGGATCTAAACCTAAAAACAGGGAAACATGTTCCCTAATTTCTAGGGTTTGTCATCAGCAGTTCGGTGACCACGTGGGAGGCTTCATCAAATTCGACTTCATGAGGTTTAATTTATCAAAAAATGCATTTAAATGTTTAGATAAGGTTGTTGTAATCATAATAAGGAGTTACACTCCTAGTTGTATTAGGTCTCTAGGACTGGTAGTTAGCTGTCAAATGCATTTAAAGGTTTGTTTTATGGTTAGAATAGGTGTCACTGATGGAAAATTCGAATTATCTTGATGAGGTATGATGGAATCCTAATTGTAAATGCTATATATAGATCAAGAGGTTGAATTAGCAAAAGGTTGGAAAATGTTATAGAACAAGACTACTTTTGTAAAAGTTGTGCAGGGACTGATGTATAGAGAAGCAGTTTGGACTTTTCTGAAGCTGATATTCTTAGTGTACTTCAGTGTGCTTTATCTTTTATCTTTGATGTGATTTACTTCCATAGTATTAATGCTTATTACTTAGAATTCATGGAGGAACATGCTCTGACTTCCTTTAAGTGTTGAGCTATGGTGAATTGAGTTCTTGGGTCCTATCTTTGGATGTTTTTCTTCAATGTTTTAATACTTATTATTCAGAATTCATGGTTACTCATGCTCTGACTTCCTTTAGGTATTAAAATCTGATCAATCACTTTAAATTATTTCCTTTTGAATACCTTGATGTATCGTTACTCAAAATTCATGCCCACATGCTGTGACTCCTATGAACTTCAAGTTATTGAGACTTTCCTGAATGTATCACTCTTTCACTGAAGTATATACAAGCCTTAGTTTTATAAGAAGAGCTATTTGTTATCCTTATCTCTATCACTAACTCCATATCCCAATGGTAGCAAGTCTCCATCTTTCAACCTATAAACATATAAAATCACAAATCATAGAGTAAGCCATCTATCCATATCTTTAATCAATATCATTAACCTTTTGAGAGAGCCCTCTCAGGCTGAGGAGGCTAAGCCTTAGCTAAAATATTGGTTTGAAATAGTTACTCAAAGTCTTCTTGATCAGCAGCCTATCAGGGGTAGATTTTGGTGATAACAGTTAGTATGAAAATAGTTGAATTGTGTCAATTACCAAGTCTCAAGTTTAAAAATTCTTGGCTAGTACAATTGGCCACTTGGGAAAAGTGAAAGATAATAGCCAAGGTGGAAGGTTTCCCTATGTAGATGCGAGGACAATAGATTAAGGTGAGTTTGAATATATTACCTGTGATTTTAAATATATTACCTCTATGATCTTATGATGTGTTGATAGGAATGGACTGGTTGGAGGGACATAGGTTCCTAGTAAACTATGAAAAACAATCAACTTCCTCACTAAAGAAGTTGAAAGACAAGAGATTCAAGGTAGTAAAAGAGACAATAACCTACGATCCATCATAGGTAATAAATTGAAAAATTCCATTGTCATGTCCCTTCTCAAACAATTCTGTAACATGGTGCTGCTAGACAATTTTGGACAATTTTGGCTAAGGAAGAGAACCCATCATTTTCGACTTAGGGACTTAGGAGGCAATTCGACTTAATTTGGCTGCTAGTGGAATGTGGGGGCCACCAACATGGGAATTCGAATTGGCCCATTCAAATAGCTTGGAGGGAAAGTCAAATAGGTGGATGGGGGGGCCCACATGAGGCAAGGGAGTCCTAAGGAGTTATAAGGAGGGATTAGCTCTCATTTTAGGATTCATTCATACATCTTGCAAACAAAATCACTTCATTGTTAACTCTATTGTTTATCTAATTCAACAAGTTATTTAGCCACGAATATCTCAAGCGGAAGATTCAACCTCTACTTTGTGGGACCATCCGTGCCCGCCCTAGAGAGGTAGTTATATAAGGATTTCAGGAGTTCCGGGGAAGTGACATAGCACCACCAACCAATGTAGAGCAAGGAGTGCATATTTCTGGGCAGTGAGGAAACTCGCAAAAGGAGATTTAGGCAGGCGGATATTTGATTGTTTGTCCAGGAGTTGGGGAGATCAGGTAGCAGCATTAGACCAACGTTCTTGTTGGGTTTTATAGCCAGCTGAGCCAGCATTCCAACAATGCAAACTACTGGGCTAGGAGACAACGTAGAGGCCACAAAACAGATTTTCATGGTACTTGGGAGCGACTGAGTTGGGCCAAGAGATCATCCGAGGAGTCAAGGATTGGATAGCACACGTGAAATCAGCATTTTGGAGAATTTTTTAGGTGATTTACGGGAATTTTTCAGCAAGTCAAAATTGGCAGCTAGAGCTCAGGTGAGGCTCCAAGGCGGTCGAAAATCAAAAGTCTAAACAAGCCAAAATTCTTTCTGGGCTTTTGACAAGGATCCCAAATATAAAGTTTCATAATTTTCTGAGCACCGTAGGTGGTGTTTTAAGTCCTATCTTTGTAGCAGACAATGTAGAATTGTTGGGGATTGAATAGTGCCTTTCGGGGTCGATTTTGGGAAGTCCAAATCAGGCCACACTATTTCTAGGTTTTTGTGGGTTTTGACCAAGGCATCTGGGGTTAAAAGCATATAAATTTCTGGGCAATTTCTGTGCACCTTATAGCCATTCGAACTTCAGCAAAGTAGTAGTTTCTCAGCAACGCAGTGTAGATTGGTGCAACAGCTCGGCAACATTCAACTCAACCATTTTCCTACCTGGGTTTGGTCCTGATTGTTATTTTAGACAAGCCCAGGTGCACCATTCCATCATCTATTGTATTTGACTTGCACAAATATAATAAAATGGCTCAGAAGTTTTCCATTTGCATCTTTTATGTTGGTGTTTGTTGTATATTTCGTTTTTGTAATTTGTTGCATGTATTATTTGCTTGTTATCGCTTATATTCCTATTAAGGATCATTACAGTGGTATCCAAGCATGATATTGGCCTAGCTATGGGAAATTAGCCAAAATATCAAGGAAGCTTTGGGTATGAGTGCACAATGACAGGTGAAACTAGAGACAAACCCATGGCTCAAGGGAAATCTAATATGCATAAATTTTGGGGTAGAATTATTTGGGACGATGAGAGGTTGGCCCAGTTGAGGAGGGTGACAAATGATCCAAATAGAAAATGGCATCAACCCATGGTATTCATCCACCCATGTTATTTACCCATGGTATTGTAAGTGACATCCACCCATGGTATTCATTCACCCATGGAATTGACCCGTGGTATTGTAACTGAAAAAGGATATAAGTAACCTGTCACATTTTGTAAAAGGATAGATTTTCCACCACAATATAGCCTTTATAGTTATTATCGATTTTATTAAAATTTCTTTGTGGTTTTATTTAATGAGTGTTATGTCATTTTCTTTCTAACATTGCAATTCTTCAGATCTTGGGGGCCTCCCCCACAAGATCCATTTCAATCTTTTAGATCTTGGGGGCTTCCCCCTAAGATCTGGATCAATGGTATCAAAGCAGGTTATGATTCCATTGGAATGAGGGTTTGATGGATATTTTAGTTTCAAATTTTGCAGCAATTTTCAACAAATTTCAGGCATGTTTTCTGTCCTTCATAGAGCATTTTCTTAAGCCAAGCGGAAATAATGTTTCTTTTTTCATTTTTTTGCAAATATGTTTTGGGGCAGAGAGTTTGCAGATTAGATATGAAATTTTGGTATGAAATTTACAAAAACAAATAACATATCTGGATTCCTTCAGAAAAATACCCAAATTCAAAGAACAAATCGGCCGAATCGGAGACCGGATGAGGGAGATATCGTTGATTTAAAATCAACTATGTTGCAAAAATGTTTCTGATGGAAATTTGTGGATGGATGATCTCCTATGTATTTTTGCAATTTTGGTGTGGAATTTCATAAAAGTGATTTTATATCTGAGCTCCTCTCGAAAAATCACTCAATTTAAAAAAAAAAATGGGTCGAATCAGAGTTTGAATGTGGGAGATATCGTTGATTTAAAATGAACTATTTTTTCCGAATTATTGTGACGGTGGAAACGTTGCCACATGAATATGAGATTCTAGAGTGTCTAGATAAGGGTTTCCAACTTATGGGAAGATGCAAAACACTCCTCCTGTTTCCAAAAATAGGTTATAATAAATATTCTTAGTTATATTGATTGAATTATGTCCGTTTTAATTCTGGAGTAGCATTCGGAGTGGGTTCCCTTTGGAGACGTGCCCTCCCACCCCATTTCTATAGGCACCTGCTTCACATTCATCAGTTTCAGCATAGCAACATTTGGCTTGGGTTCATTCGAGATGTGCTCTCCCACCTTGGGGTATGTAGGTAGCTACTACTTCATCAACTACCAACATCACGGTTATGGGTCAACCGCAAAAAATCCTTGTCATCGAAGTCCATTTGTTGGGCCGCACACTGTTAGTATCATAGTTGTTCACAAGCATTACAGGGTATCTCTATCCTCGGATCTTCGTTTGTCATGGTTATTGGTCATCCACAAACCCACACTTCATCGAAGTCCATTTCCTAGGCCGCACACTATTAGTATCACAGTTGGTCACAAGCATTACAAGGTATATCTATCCTCAGATCTTCGTTCATCATGGTTATGGGTGATCCACAAACCCACACCTCATCGAAGTCCATTTGTTAGGCCGCACATTGTCAACATCAAAGTTGGTCACAAGCATTACAGGGTATCTCTATCCTCGGATCTTCGTTCATCATGGTTATGGGTTAACCACATAAAACCCTTCTCTTCAATAGCCCTTCATATTCAACAAAGGCTTCGTAGGAGGGAACTACACGCAATGGGGACCATTTCTTCTTAGGGAGGGAGGAATGATCTGAATAGAAAATGACATCAACCCATGGTATTCATCCACCCATGTTATTCATCCACCAATGGAATTTACGCATGTTATTGTAAGTGCCATCCACCCATGGTATTCATTCACCCACGGTATTGTGACAGCCACCCATGATATTCATTCACCCATGGAATTGACCCATGGTATTGTGACATCCACCAATGGTATTCATTCACCCATGGAATTGACCCGTCATATTGTAACTGAAAAATACTATAATAACAAGTCGCATTTTGTAAAAGGATACATTATCCACCACATTGTAGTCCTTATATTTATTATCTGTTTTAATAAAAAAAATCTGTGTGCTTTTGTTTATTGGGCATTCTGCTCTTTTTCTTCTGGCAATTTCAATTTTTTCAGATCTTGGGGGCCTAGCCCCCAAGATCCACTTTTTTTTTTTTCAAATCTTGGGGGCCTCCGCTCAAGATCCGGATCAAAACCCATCCTCACCCTTACAACAAATATGTTAGAGGTCAGCAGGTTGTGGGGGTGCAACTATCTCCATCTTGTGGGGAAATTCGATGAGTTCAGGGCACCAGATCTCTTGAAAAGGAGCAGACAGGACAAATACGAATAGAGGGTGAGACCCAGGGGTGCTTTTGCTGGTGGAGACCCTGCTTTAGATATCAGGAACCTAAGGAGGAGGTTGAGCATGATGTTGAGAGCCCACAGGGTGGTGAGGAGAACATCGATATACCTGGTGTGGTGCAGAAGTCACCTTTATTAGAGACCTGTTTGATAGCCCCAGTTGACACCCTAGTGGAGAGGGTAGAGCCTACTCACACAGAACCATTTTTTGAGGGGGTACGATCCCTGGATGAGATACCAACAGTTTTTGAGGTAAGTGGAGCTGTGACCGAGTTTACTGGTGATAGATGCCCATGACAATTCCATCAGTTTCACGATGACCTTCTAGCATTAAAAAGGAAGGTCACGTTAGTGCAAGAGGAAATTTTGCAGTAGAAAAAGGAGTTGGAGGGCATGAGAGCAGTTTGTGCCGAGTCAATGACCAAATTGACTCACATTGAGGAGAAGTTGGATTCCCTAGTGGTGCAGCTAGAGTGCACATTGGAGCATGAGATCAACCCTCTTCAGACATACATAGATGGGGTTGGCAGTACTATTAGGTTACCATGGCCCATTAGGTAGAGGGAGACAGAGTTACCTAATTAGATTGTATGTATTGACCAGGGTGGTGACATGAGACGAACTAAGTTGCATAGGGTGCAACACCCTCATCGTGGGGTTGTTCTATGTGTGGGATTTTTTGCATTCAATCTCTCTCTTAGGGTTGAATGGTGAGAGATTCTGAGTTGGTACCCAGTGGAGTGGACTCTAGAGATGGTAGTGAACCCAGTTGGAGCTCAGCAGGAGTTTCCACGCACTGGGGATGCTAGAAGCCCAACTAGCAGTGGGATCGAGAAGGGACTACCAATCATTTACCATGTATGTCAGTTGACTACAACCAGGATGGTATAGTTGACCTAGCACGTGATAATGCACTTTCGTTAGGGTAGTCTCGATCAACACCAGTGGCAGACGAGTTTATGGACAGACTCTTTTGGTTTTCTTAGTATGGCATTTGTACACGGGATCACTAAGTGATCATCATACTCTGGCAAGAGGTTGTCGGAGGAGGTGGCATTAGCAGGCCACCAAACAGTGCCTTGCATGGAGTTGAGGGCTCTTCACTTTTATGTGGGGTGCAGAGGAGTGGAGTAGTGATGGCATCACTGCTGACACATAGGGAGAGTCACTTCTCAGATCCATCAGGGGGGATTTGGAGAGACGATCCATTCATCGGCGAGGATAATGATGCGATGCTGGAGGTGATGATATCTATCGGGTGTGGCCTGACACGTACAAACATAGCTCTAGGCCATCATATCTAGGGATATGTGGGAGCATATAGCTTTGAGCAGTGGTCTACAGGTGGGCATGAAGATGCATGGTGGTGTGCTATAGTGTGTTGCACTGCGTTGTGGAGTGGGATTGCCTCACATCGCAGTGAGTACATGTGGGGAGTGATAGCTGTAGTGACACAGGTAGGAAGTAGGACGGTACCGGATGGCATAGCTGCAGCCAAGAGTATCCAGCAGTGTACAGGGGTTGGTCGTAGTGTACATTGGCATGTCTAGGAGTACTGGGATGATCAGTGGTATGTAGAGGAGTATGGTGCTGCACAACGAGGTCTTGGAGTGTTCCCTCTAAGAACATCCATGGACGGAGATACCGAGCATACCTTTGGGTGTAGTTCACCCAGGATCGATGGGGACACAAATGAGCAATACTTGATGGTATCTACAGGGACTCACACTCCTGACCCTCTTTTACGTCACTTATAGGAACGATCGATCATTGTTTTCCTTTGACACTGTGAGCACGAATAGTAGGGGACGGGGAGCTCACCCAAGATATCTGGATGACACTTGGTGCGATAGACGGGAGACCTCTCAGCAGGGCATCAAATCACTGCATGAGTTGATAGCCACATGTCAAGGGATGAGGTGATGACCGATAGGGATGGGATATCATTCATCACTGAATCTATTCCTGGGGAGCTGGTCACGGGGGATACATGTTTCACTCTTTCCACAGGGCATGTCTAGACCATGGATGAGTAGAGGGTACCATGTGCAGCTGAGATAGTTGTCTAGTATGTATTTGGGTTCCCAGCATTGTATCAATACATTCTCCAGGGGGCGGGCAACCAAACAACTGGCGATGGTTGGTAGGAGCAGGATGGATCCACATACATTGAGTCGATTGTGCATATCAAATACACATCTATTGGTTGCATTCAGAGGGTAGCTATTTGGCACACGTGGTTTCCTGTTCTCTTCTATACTACACAATGGCAGACACCAGACAAATTAACATGCCTCAGATTAGTTCATGATGTATGGAGCCTATATATGGGTGGCATGCAGGGACTAGAGATGAGGGCCAAAGGGATTCCATCGATTGTTAGGGCTATGCCGCAACAAGTCTCCCTATGGGATGCAGGGATTTAGTTGATCGATAGATCACTCATGATGAGCGGAGTTGTGGTAGAGAGTGATATAGTTCACTCTTGGGATGACACATGGGAGCTAACAGAGGGTTTCATCATATGGGGAGGTAGACATTCTCTATTGCTTCATAGGTTCAGAGCTAGATTTGGATGGGTAGGCCTTGGTGCCATGGAGATGTCCAGGGAGGATCTTTCTCACATCTTTTAGTATTCAACCATCAAGTTCCAGGAGAGCAGGATATTGTTTGTGCATGATTGGGAGTATGACACAGTCAGTGTAGCACAACATCAACACGGTGGCACCACTCTGGGACTAGTAAGGAACTGGGGCATCACAACTCTTCGCAACACAATAAACTTTGGGGATGTGCCGGCTACTGCAGGGGGAGATCATATAGATCTTCCATTGGGCTTTAGTGAGTCACTGATGGAGCAAGGGACTTCTGGTACTTCCACTGGGTAGGAGAGTGAGTGGAGCGAGGGGAGATTCATGTTGGAAAAGATGGCGTGGGATCCTAGTATTGAAGGTTTCTTTCATATCAGGACAGCGTTGTGGTTAGAGACGATTCAGTGGCACATGTGGGACCTTGGCACATGTTACAGTGGTAGTGGGGAGCAATAGTTAGAGAGGATGCTCGTTTAGGGATTGCTTGAGGACAAGCGATTTTTGAAGCGTTGGAAGAACTTGCTGGATGAGGATGCCACCTTGGAGGGTGAGGACATATTGGAGCACCCAACTTTGAGGTTTCTTGAGGGCAAGTAACAATTGGGAGGGGAGGACTATCATGTCCCTTCTCAAACACATTTGTAACAAGGTGCTGCTACACAATTTTGCACAATCTTGGCTAAGCAAGAGAATCCATCATTTCGAACGTAGGGACTTAGGAGGAAATTTGACGTAATTTGGTTGCTAGTGGAATGTGGGGGTCACCCACATGGGAATTGAAATTGGCCCATTCAAATAGCTTGGAGGGAAAGTCGAATAGGTGGATGGAGGAGCCCGCATGAGGCAAGGGAGGCCCAAGGAGTTATAAGGAGGGAGCATCTCTCATTTTGGGATTGATTCATACATATTGCAAACAAAATCACTTCATTGTTCACTCTATCGTTTAGCTGAGTCAACTGGCTATTTAGCCACGAATCTCTCAAGAGGGAGATTCAACCTCTACTTCAAGGGACCATCTATGCCTGCCCTAGAGAGGTAGTTATACAAGGATTTTAGGAGTTCTGAGGCAGTGAAATAGCACCAACAACCAACACAGAGGAAGGACTGTGTATTTCTAGGTAGCCAGGAAACACGTAGAGGGAGATTGAGGCAAGGAGAGATATAATTGCTTGTCCTGGAGATGGCGAGATCAGGTAGTAGCATTAGGTCAATGTTCTTGAAGGGTTTTACAGCTAGCTGAGACAACATTCCAACAATTCAAATTGATGGGCTTGGGGACAACGTTGAGGCCACAACAGATTTTCGTGGTACTTGGGAGAAACTGAGTTAGGCCAAGAGATCATCCGTGGATTCAGAGTTTGGATAGCATGGGTAAACTCAACATTTTGGAGAAGTTTTTTGGTGGATTTATAGTTAGTTTCTAGCAAGTCGAAATTGGCAGCTAGAGCTGAGGTGAAGCTCCAAGGGGGTCGAAAATTAGAAGTCTAAACTAGCCAATATCCTTTCTAGTTTTTTTTGGGATTTTGACAAGGATCCCAAATATAAAGTTTCATAATTTTATGAGCACCAAAGGTGGGGATTTAAGTCATATATTTGTAGCAGATAATGTAGAATTGTTGGGGATTGAATTGTGCCTTTGGGGATCGATTTTGGGAAGTCGAAATCGGGCCAAACCATTTATGATTTTTTGTGGGTTTTGGCTAAGGAGTGGGGGGTTAAAATCATATAAATTTCTAGGCAGTTTCAATGCACCATGCAACCATTCGAACTTCAACAAAGTAGTAGTTTCTCTGCTGCACAATGCAGATTGGTGCAGCAGCTGAGCAGCCTTCAACTCAGCCATTTTCCTACCTGTGGTTGTTCCTGCTTGTCCTTTTAGACAAGCCCAGGTGCACCATTCCATCATTTATTGTATTTTACGTGCATAAGTATAATAGAATGGCTCTAAAGTTCTCCATTTACAACTTTTATATGGGTGTTTGCTACATATTTCATTTTGTAATTTGTTGCATGTATTATTTTCTTGTTATCACTTGTATTACTATTATGGATCATTACATGCATCCTAAAGGGAAGCCAAATTTATGCAGTACAAATGGGTTATACTAACTCCAAGGACAAGTTAGCTACCATAGAAAAGATACCCATCATTCAGAAATTTGTGGATGTATTTCCAAAGGAGATTTCGGGACTACCACCGACGAGGTGTATTTATTTCACCATATAACTTGTTCTAGGAGTGCCCCCAATGTTGAAAGCTCCTTATCATATGATTATAACTTAAATGAGTGAACTTAAGATGTAGTTGCAAGACCTACTCGATAAAGGGTACATTCGCCTAAGCGTGTCACTTTGGGAGGTGATGATGTTGTTTGTAAAGAAAAAGGATGACACACTATGATTATGTATTTATCGTAGGTAGTTAAATAAGCCAACCATAAAAAATATGTATCCTTTTCCAAGAATTGTCGATTTATTCAATCAAGTTAAGGTTTCCACCGTGTTTTCTAAGATTAACCTTCGATCGGGCTATCAACAAATATGGATTAAGGAAGAGGATATCTATAAAACAACATTCAGAACTTGCTACAGCCATTACAAAATTGTTATTTTTCCATTAAATATGACTAATGCCCTGCAACCTTTATTATCTTAATGAATAGCAAATTTTGCCCTTATCTAGACAAGTTAGTTTTGATTATTATTAACGATATTTTGATTTATTCAAAAAATGTGGGGGAGCATAAGAAGATCTTCGAATGGTATTACAAACCTTAAGGAAAAATCAACTCTAGGATAAATTCAGTAAATGTGATTTCTTTAAGGAATATATTCAATACTTGGGGCATGTGATTTCATCTGAAGGCCTAGTTGTTGATATGGAGAAGATTAAAACTATCGTGGATTGGCTTGTCCCTATAAATGTTGCAGATATTCGATCTTTCATTGGAGTATCTAAATATTATTGTTATTTTATCGAGGGGTTTTCTAGTATCACTTACCCCATAACTTCTCTAAAAAAAAAATGGAGAACCTTCAAATGGATTGTTGAGTGCCAACGCAGTTTTGAGAAATTAAAAAATTGATTGAGTTGAGCCACAGTGCTAAAGGCTACTAATCCATCAAATGAATTCATTGCTTGTACTAATGCATGTGAAGGAGTGGGAGGAGTTTTGATACAATATGGTAAATTGATAGCTTATGAATCAAGTAAGTTAAGGGATCATGAATAGAGGTATTTCACTTGCGATTTAGAGCTAACCGCAGTGGTTCATGACCTGAAGGTATGGAAACATTATCTATTGGGAAATAAATTCTTCTTGATGATAGCTCATAGTATTTCAACCAGTTTCTTCAAGAAGCCTAATGTAAATTCATGACAAGATAGGTCGACCATGTTCCTAAGTGAATTTGACTTTGATATAAGGCACCTTAAAGGAAATGGGAATCGTGTGGCTGATGCCTTAAGTAGGAAAGTGCATTATCTATATCTAATCCTTTATAATAGCATTAAATTTGACGTATTAGAAAAACTCGAGGTTGCTCTCAAGCATTCAAAATATGAATTCTTATGGAAGCAAGCTAAACAAGTGCAAAATTTTGGAAAACAGTAAGAGTATGGTAGAAATGATAAATATTTGTTAACCTTTAGAGGAAGAATCTATGTTCCTAACCAATTTGGAATTAAACAATTTATGCTAGATGAATTTCACTGTAGTCCATATGCTGCCCATCCTAGGTACCAAAACATATTTTCCGCAATCAAGAGGGAATAATTTTTGCATGGTATGAGAAGGGATATTGTTAGATATTTAGCCAAATGTTTGGAGTGTCAGCAAGTAAAAGTTGAACACCAACACTCTGTTAGCTTGCTCCATCCTCTCCCAATTCCTGAGTGGAAATGGGAGATGATTACATTGGATTTTATAACAGGTTTTCCAGAATATAGAACGAAACATGATTCCATCATGGTAGTGGTGGACAAATTAGGCAAACTGCTCATTTTAATCTTGTTAAATATACTTACAAGAAATTTGAAATTGCCAATATATTTATGAAAGAGATATTTTGGTTGCATGACATGCCAAAAATAGTAATTTTAGAGAGGGATGTGAAATTCACCTTGGCACTTTAGAAAGTTCTTTTTACTGGTTGGGAACTCAAATTTAGTTTAGGACCACATATCACCCCCAAACCAATGAAAAAATAGATTGGGTGAATCAAGCGTTAGAAGACATGTTAAGGATGTATATGATGCAACAACCAATAAAATGGGAAGAATATCTTCACCTGGTTGAATTTTATTATAATAATAATTACAATGAATAATTAAAAATGAGTCCCTACAAGGTACTGTATGGTAGAAAGTATAGAACACCGGCTAATTGCAATAATCATGAGGATAAGATAATTCTAGGACTCATTATGTTAGAAAAAATGGAGCAGGAGGTAAAAAGGGTTCGACATAACTTAAAGGATGCCCAAGATAGGCATAAAGTGTACATAGATAAGAAAAGAACCTATAAATAATTCCAGATAGAGGACCATGTTTATGTACGAATAACACCCAAGAAAAGTACCTTAAGGTGGGGTAGTTGTGCAAAGCTAACACCTCGCTATTATGGACCTTTCCTGGTTCTGCAAAGAGTAGGGCCTGTAGCATAACAACTTGCACTTCCAAGCCATATAAAGGTTCATAATGTATTTCATGTATCCCTGTGAAAGAAGTATGTGTATGATTCCAGACACATTATTAACTTGCAAGATATACAAGTAAGTATGATATTAAAATTATATATATATAATATATATATATTATATATATATATATATATATATATATATATATATTATATTAATATATAATATATATATATATAATAATATTATATATAATATATATAATATAAGTAGATAATAGAATAGAAATAGATTAGATAGATATGATAAATAGAATATATAGATAGATATTTTTGCATGTTTAGATTGAAGACTAAATAGAACCAATGGCATAATTATGGTGGTCTGACAGGTCGAAGCAGATAGAGAGTTCGTGGTAGAGCCTTTACGTATTCTCGAAAAGAGAGAAACAATGTTTTGAAGGCGAGCAATCACCCAGGTTAAATTGCAATGGATACACTTTAGCCCTGAAGAGGCCACCAGGAAAGATTAAATTTTTATGGGACAAGTATATGCTGACCCATACTAAGGGCAAGAGTAAACACCGAGGACGGTGTTCCGCGCAAGGGGGGGAAGATGTAACACCCGAGAGATATATTTATGTTATTGTAATTTACATTACTTTCATTACTTAAGACTTTAGTAACTGGGTTTGGGGGAAGCGTAGTGAAAACTTTGTCTTATATATTTAAAAAAATATATTTATATTATTTTTTTATGAGAACATTAGAATTCAAGAGGGAACACTTAAAATGGATTCCAACCTCTAAACACTTAGAAACAATTACCCCTCTCTTCCCTAGAGATAAGGGAGGATATTAGTGGAAAGAAGGAGGTTATTCTTTTGATATTTACTGAAAGGAAAAGAAAAAGAAGTCTATGAATTTGGGCAAGACAATGCCAAGGAGTGAAGCCTGTGTTGCACTAGGGCTAGTGGAGAACTCTGGTACAGACAAAGATCAACAAGTATTAAGTTGAACTACAGTGTCTTGAATCCTATTATTTGAATCTAGGTTAGCTATTGTGGTCTACTATTCTGGAGTGGAAGCTTGGGGGAGAAGTTGACGTGATTTCCCTTCTCAAGGTTGGGTCGAACGGTCTTTGCCCTGCTGAATCCTTGGATAAGCTACTCTTCAGATAAGTGTTTGATGCTTGAATATTCTATTTGTTTGTTCTAGTTTTAATTCTGTTGGAAAAGAAAATAATTCATTTTTTTAAGTTGAACTATAAAGAATGCTATAGAGTAGGTGTTTTTACAGGAAATAAATTTTGTATTGATTTACTATAATTATGGAAGACCTATTAAGTTTTGTTGAGATAGACAATGTTATGAGATTGAAATTAAAGAAAAACTAATTAATTGAGGAACTTAGTAATACACCTAAGACATAAATAATTAAGGGAGCATTGTGCACCATGAGGAATGGTGTGATTGTATGGTTTGTAAAGTTATTCTTTTCTTATATATATATTATATATATATATTATATAGAGAAGAGAGAGAGAGAGAGAAGAGATAGATATATATATATATATATATATAATAGATATATATAACCCTATAAGGGATATGTTCAGGTAGTCAAGTTGCCAAGTAACGTAAAACCCAAGTGTACCAGATGAGGATGGGGTTTGTTAACTTCTCCATGGGAAGCATTCCATATGAAATGAGTAGGGGATAGCCATGAGTCAGGGTGCCTCTGAGATTAAAGGAGAGTGCTCACATTGGTAATTGTGGTATGAAGGAAATCATTTCCTTTGGAAGAATCAGTAACAAAAGGATGGTTACATGATAACTAGGTGAAAACACCTTAAAATAGAAACTATAAAATTTGGTAATGCTTGCAGAAAAGAAGAAAACAAGACTAAAATATTCCCACAGTTTTTGTGTAGAAACTATTGTTTCGAGCATAAATCTTGCAGTTCTTTCTTAAGAGATGAAAGAGAAACATGAGCAAGGTAAACATGGTTCTTGATACATAGGTACCGAAATGGTTTAGACCCATACCGCCAAAGGCAACCAGCAGCCAGGTCCGGTCCCACTGAGTGACCCCTATGGAGCCTTCACCAACCTAGAAATATAGTCATATGTGTGTGTGTGTGTCTATATATATATATATTATATATATATATATATATATATATTATATAGATATATATATATATATAGATATATGTAAAAGGGAAAACACCATGAACTATAAGCTTAAACAAGAATGAAATGTTGTGCGAGCTAATCTGAGAGATGTCATAGCAATGTGTGGCTCATTTAAATGTGAAATTCTACTAATAATCCAAAGGAATGTAGAGTTGTGTTGGTAAAAAGTTATGCATAGTGATGCAAGAGATGTCATATCGATGTGTGGCTCATTCACCGAGATGAATTTGTGTTTAATGTACAAAGTCGAGGAGCTTGATTGTGCAGCAATTATGAGTACTTTCTTATCTGCATTATGGGTGGAGAAAGGCTTTTTAGAGTCCATCATCCATGGCCATATTGGAAGTCCCCATACCAACATTAATGGTGGTCCACATCAGGCCCCCTTCCCTCGGGTCCTCATTTTGTAGGGAAAAATGGTGGTCCAACAAAATGTGCACTAACAATGTGATAAGATGTGATAGAGTTTTGTATCCTTCTTGTTGTCATGGCAAGTTAGAAGAAGGAATGTGCTCGAGTAATGATCAATTTCCATGGAAAGAACTGTTACTGGGGTGCTCTACTCAGCGATATTACTTAACAAAAGAATAATACACTTAACAAGAAAAATAAGATACATATCATAAACTGATTTCACATTGAAATCTGATATTATTTTATAAGATTATGGGTTGTCCCATGCCTCACACTAAGAGACGAGGGCCAAGAGACCAACGGAAATAGATGGAAATCCTTATTTCCACCCCTATAGACCTATTAATACGCCCTCTAAGGACATCACTACATGGGAAGTCTTTGACATCTATTTATCAATCAATCTATATACGTAATTTTCAGGCGAAAACTTTCTAGTTAATAGTTATGGAGTTGTTCATGATATGATCATCCATCTGACTGTTTGTATTGATGGTCATTGAAATGTGGAGGCCCCTGGGGTTTTTGATAGTACTTTCTCCCTTTATGTATTCAAAAATGTGTTTTAAACAAGTACTATACATGTCATGCCCCCAGGCCAGCAGTAGTCTTTCAACTGCTCTTGGCGAGGTGTGGCACCACCGAACACTTTCTTTTCACCAATACTTGTGCTCATGGACTACGCCTATCCACTTATTCCTACTTAGCTTGTGATTCTCAACCAAGTATTATTATGTTATCCTTTACACCAATGATCACCCATCCACATTCATTATCAATAGCAATTATAAATGAGAACACAATTGCACAATATAAAGGGAGGGACAACTCCCTGAACAATGAGTCTGTCCAAAAATATATTATTCAACAGTTTACAATGTACAAGTATACTTGGCAAGTCCAAGTTCCATACTTAGTCAATTTTACAATCAAGGCAAAACTCAATTTCCTTCCTTCGTTTCACCTTCGTGCACTCTTGCACGATTGGCGGGTGCTCACCCAAGCCACCAAGACACCCACGCCAAGACTTGGCACAAATGATGCTACACGTTCCCTGTGCACGCTCTAACCGACCACCGGGCACACCTTGCCGAACACCTTCACCCAACTCCAAGTGTGTCCTCACACCGTGCGGCTAAACCAAGACAAGCACATGAGATGTGCGCCCTCTTCTCTCTTGTTTTTGCGCACTAGACTACGCACTCCTTCTTGTGCGAAGTGTTGATCAAATGTTTTGATGAGGAATGCTCCAACGCATCCACATAATATATATCCATCGCAAGTGGGGATGGGGCTTGCCCAGCCGACCACCAAACGTTCGTACGCACACCCCTTAACCATCGTTCAAGCGCTCAATACATGTGTTGGCCCACCCTCCATCGTCATCGGCCTCCAAGTGCATTGCTCAACACTCAAACAGTGTATAAGTGTCATCACACTCCACCATACCGCATATGTTTCGTCGCATAACCGTGTTGCCTCCATCGCACAACTGTCGTACGGCCCAACTCGCCTCTCGCCCGTGCACGCGCCTAGTTCACCCAGCACCCAAACGCGTCGCACATTGGGTAGGAACCTCAGGACGTTAAATCCTCCTCCACCTGAAATCGTTATCGTCCTCGACAACATACCATCCTGGTATCCATCTACCAAGAACATCAATATCCATGATGTCAACTCCTCCACATACTGAAAACATCCCTGCAAGATATGTAGAATCACATCTCCACCATGTGTCGTCCTCATCCTGTAGTCTTCCATCAGAACACACATCGGAATGCTCCCCATCAAGTGTAGAACTCATAGCCACATCTCTCTGCCAAGCATCACCTCTGCATGTTCATCGCCAAGTGTAGACCCCATAGTCACATCTCTCTGTACATTGGTACCCCTCATGACTCGAACTAGTTGGGTAGCTAATCCAACCATACGCCCAAACCACAAGAATGCACATCCTTATGTCCCCATCAGTCTTTCCCTGACTTCTACTACATCTCGGACTCATCAAGAATCTATCCAATTCCCATGCTTAGGTCCATGGAAGCTCCATCCCATCTGCAACATGATCAAGCCATGGTCTTGTTGCACAAGAGTGTATAACCTCTCCACTAGCTCATACATCTGCATGTCACAACAGCATCTGCACATCATCCTTTGCTTCGGCACTCCCCCATAGAATGTTTATGAATGACACCTCTACTCATGCTCCCACATAATGTCCTTGCATAACTGTCATGCTCCATGTCTCCAACCTGATGTCCATGAATCTAGTTGTCCATGATGTCCAACCCATGTAGAATCTATCCCAACATCTGGCCATCTGCACCCAAGTCTGCAACCTGTCATAAAGAAGCCTCCTTCCAAGGCCCCTTACTAAGTTGATGTGGTTCCTCCCTACCAAGGCCTCCACACCAACCCATCTCCAAGGTTGTCTATAGAGAAAGGAGGGCCAGGAAGTTTCCTCCCTGACTCTCATCCACCCATGTATCAGATTGATTTTGTGTCCTCAAGTATCTGTGCACAGCCTCAATCTCCTCACATGTACATCCAAGCTCCTTGAGTTTGTCCTTCGTCAACTGAAAGTCATATATGCCCATAGCATATCTGCAAAAATCCACTATACCAGCAGGATCTCTACCTTCATAATCTTCATCAACCACTGCCTCTGAAGTAGTACTCAGACTCCCTTCTTTTGCAACTCCATTGTGAAGATCATCAGTAGAAGATGTCTCTGTCAATTGCTTCAAAGTTCGCGAGACTGCCTTCTCACTTACTTCATTCTTCCTCACTCTTGCAACGAAGTCAATCAACTTCCCTTCCTTCGTTGTTTGAGTCATACTCCCAAGTCCTCTTTGCTCCACATCCTCAAGCTTCACATTCGGATCTTTGAGATACAAAATCATAGAATTCATCCTCAATCTATACCCCAAGCAACTCCTTCTATCCATTGGTACCATCATGGTTCTTCCTTCAGCTGTGATCAAGAGAATGTCCCGGTCCACCATTGGTATGGCTTGTGCAAGCTTCATGAAATCTTGCCCCAACACCATGGAATGATCATCCATGTCCACAACCCTCAAGTCCAACTTTCCAAACCACGATCCCACTCTTACCTGAGTGTCCTCCATCACACCAACAACAACTTTCATGGTAGAGTTGACTGCTTTGAAAGCACTCAATTCCCTCTCCATTTTTGCTTTCTTCCAAAAAGACTTTCCTGCTTTCCTGCTTAAGAAGCTATGAGTAGCTCCCATATCCACCAAAGCTGCAAGTCTCTTGCCCTTCATGGTCACCTGCACAAAACTCTGCTTCAAGGCATCACCTCCTTTTGTCCACTTTATCTTGTGTCTTATATCAGCAACCTTCTTCAAGAATTCGGCCTCAGAAGTGTCAATTGGCTCATGCTCCAACATGACATTCTTCTTAAGGTACTTCACTTCCTTGCTTGGCTCCTCTAGACAACCAGATCCTGGTCCAGCTTGATCCTCCTCAAGCTTTTCCTTCATCGACCTTTGCTTAAGTGCACCAACCAAGTGTCCATTGACTACTCTCATAGAACTAAGCTTCCGGACATCCTCTGGATTGTCTTAGTAGTGAGTCCCAACCTATCAATGTAGTCGAGCTCTTCCTGCTCAATCACAACGACCTTCTTACCAAGAAGCTTCTTCTTTATTTCCTCCTCAACCTGCTTGATTTTGGCTCCCACCATGGCACTCTTCTTCCTTAAGCGGGCTCTTTCATCCAAGAGCTATTGAAGACCAAGACCACTTCGTTGGATCTCCTCATCAAGTTCCTTGAGTTCAACATCTCTCATACTTCCGCATTGGCTCTTGATTTCTTCAAGTTCCTTCCTTAGTTCCAAACAAATTTCTCGAATCTTCATGTTCTCAGCCTTCATCGAAATCCAGTTAGAACTCCATCAACCCATTTGTTCCAACACTTCGTGCTGGAAGACTTCACCTGCATCATGGCTAGATTCACTTGTCGTAGGTTCATCCACCATCTTGCCTTTCAGCCTTCTCCATGGCCCCTGAATGATATGAACCAGCCCTTGTTCCACTTGATTGTGAAACCCACTTCCTTCACCTGCAAGTATCTGTCATCCTTGTCATTTCTTCATCAACCTTGATATCAGCTTCAATGCTTCAACACCCGAACCTGTTCAACAGCTCTGATACCACCTGTCACGATAGTGCAGTGGGATCAACACTTCATTTGCAAGCTTCACCAGCTCTGATACCAACTGTCACGCCCCCAGGCCAACGGTAGTTTTTCAACCACTCTTGGTGAGGTGCGGCACCACCGAACACTTTCCTTTCACCAATACTTGTGCTCATGGACTATGCCTATCCACTTATTCCTACTTAGCTTGTGATTCTCAACCAAGTATTATTATGTTATCCTTTATACCAATGAACACCCATACACATTCATTATCAACAACAATTATAAACGAGAACACAATTGCACAGTATAAAGGGAGGGGCAACTCCCTGAACAATGAGTCTGCCCAACAATATATTATTCAACAGTTTACAATGTACAAGTATACCTGGCAAGTCCAAGTTCCATACTTAGTCAATTTTACAATCAAGGCAAATCACGGTTGCCTTCCTTCGTTTCACCTTCATGAAATCTTGCACGATGGGCGGGCGCTCACCCGAGCCACCAAGACACCCACGCCAAGACTTGGCACAAACGACGCTACATGTTCACTGTGCACGCTCTAACCGACCATCGGGCACACCTTACCCAACACCTTCACCCAACTCCAAGTGCATCCTCACACTGTGCGGCTAAACCAAGACAAGCACATGAGATGTGCGCCCTCTTCTCTCTTGTTTCTGTGCACTAGACTATGCACTCCTTCTTGTGCGAAGTGTTGATCGAATGTTTGGTGAGGAATGATCCAACACATCCACATAATATATAGCCATCGCAAGTCGGGGTGGGGCTTGCCCAGCCGACCACCCAACATTCATGCGCACACCCCTTAACCATCGTTCAAGTGCTCAATACATCTGTTAGCCCGCCCTACATTGTCGTCGGCCTCCAAGTGCATCGCTCAACGCTCAAACGGTGTATAAGTGTCATCACACTCCACCATATTGCATATGTTTCGTCGCATCCTTTGTTGCAAGTTTGTCGCATAGCCGTGTTGCCTCCCTCGCACAATCATCATGTTAATTAACCCACGACTTAAAGATGGGAGGGACAGAAGACAAATGGGGTATGTAAGCATGCGTACTCAATAGGGATTGTACGTATACTTTTCTTTATGTTTAATTGTGACGTGGTGCAATAAGGCAATCGATAATGTCCATACCAACTTTTTTGAGTCTTGGATTTATTGCCTGTCCTCTAAATGCAGTTGTTAAATCATTTTCAATATCGCTTTTTCAAGGAATCGACGGTTTTGTTTTCTCTACCCGATCGTTGAAATCGGAGGCAATTTTTTTTTTTAAAGATTGACATTTCAGAGTGTTTAAAGAATCTTTTATATAATTTAATTAAAATAAATTAACATCATAAGTCTTTATTTAACCAACTGACCAACAAACTTATTATTCACAAAGTATGATAATATATTTCATCATAACAAGTTGTAGAACTTAATTTTAATTAAAATATGAAACAATACAAACCCTGCGACATCTTGGCAATGGCAATGATAATATGGGAGTGATGGGACCGTGGTGTTATTATACGTGCCCGTAAGCAGGTTTATATTGCAATTTGTTGGTAAAATTTTTTAGATTTTCTCTTAAACTTATTAGTCCCTGCCTCAGACTAATAGCGATCGATCTATCATTGACCTACCATTACTTGATACTTTGACCGGTTTTTTTTCGGTGTTTTCACATTTTAACCTAAGTTTCATGCTCTCGATTTTATTCAACAAAATTTTATCCAAAGTTTTTGGTTCCACAAACAATTGAGGTCTTATTGCAGCCTTCACGTTGCCCGATGCAAAAATGTTGAGGTAATCTCATCTTATCCAAAGTACGATGTGCTAGGCTGTGCAAGCAAAGTTTACAAAATTTGCAATATAATCTTATCCTAAATTTTTTTGTGAGACTTAAGCCAGCACCTCATTTAGACATTTGTTCATAAAAATCTTTGCATGTTGACCACCTGTCAGCTTATTCAGAATTTAACTTGTGCAGATGGGCGGGCTGCTTCAACGAGATCTACAAACTCTGTCGTAACACGAGGATTTGCCCTCTCTCTCCATGGTATCGTGTTCCTCTCGTCATTGTGGTTCAATTCATGGTCTTTGCGTTCACAGTGTTCAAAATCTTAGTTTTCCAGCTAAAGTTTTGAAAATTTCCAAATTGTTCTGGTAAATTCGAGAAAATTGGCCAATTCTTTATTTAAGTGCCTCGTATTTTCTACTGAACTCACTAGATTTGTTGTTTCAATTTATCACGTTAATCGTCATTCCTGGCTTCAGAAGGCCTCACTCTGTTCCGGTTTCCGAAGGCTCGAAATATTTCCGACATTTGACGGCATGTTTCCTAAATTTGAGACTACCAGAGGTAAAAAGACGAATCTCAGGTGTCTTAGAGATTTGTCGACAGCATTTTTGTTTGCCGAGATTTTGCAAATTCTTTATATGATTCCGTATCATTTTTTATATATGTCGCGGCTCTCTGTTATTATATTTGAAGAAAATTTTCTAAATTAATGGATTTGCTTTGTAAGCTGCATTTTTTCGACCGATAGCGTTTTTTCCGGCGTACATAGCTTCGCAAAACTGCGAGCTTTCCATAACCCGAGAAATTTATTTTCTCGCCCCTCGAAAATTCGAATTCAGTCGCTTTTAACCGAAAGGAGAATGATCTTACTTTCTTTTCTTGGTTAAAACCTATCGTATTTCTCATATTTCCTGTCTTTTATGATATTTAAAGCAATTTTTGTGGATTAATGGAATCGCTGAAAGGTGCATTTTTTGACCTGTATCATTTTTTCTCTTGCAAAATTGCAAGCTCTCCATGCCCGGATAGTTTCGCTTTCTCAGCCGTGGAAAATTTGAATTTAGTTGCATTTAACGAAATGGAGAATGATTTTGGCTTTCTTCTTCTTGTTAGAAAATATCGTATTTGTCATAGTTTGCGTCTTAACGTGTTCTTACATTCGGTAAACTCTGGAAAGTCCCCGATCTACGCGTATTTTGAGCAAATAATTGATAGTCTATGATTCTCTTGGGAAAATTACCGTTTAACGTGTAACGGGGCCTAACTGGGGAAGGCATGTTTTATGTAATGAAGTAGAAGCTAGAGAATTTCATAAAGGCGCACTCGAACAACTTTCTACCAAACAAGCCGAGGGCACGGCAACGGTCATACCAGCTGTTAAAATTTGCGTCAAGCAATTATTTATCTATGAGAAGATTATTCTGTCTGGCATCCCAGATAATGTAGTTCTCACTCGCGCTTCAGGAATTGGCCTGGATGAAGGTATGTTTTTCGGAGCTCGGTTTTCAGAGAGTAATAGTGGGCATGTCACTTCGCTTGGTACTCTCAAGTAAGTTATGCAGCATTAAACTGCTATTATTGTTTTTTCAAGGGCTCTTGTAATATTACTGCTAATCTCATACACTGGTTTCAGGTTAATATGATTTCTTTATTAATAGGAAAAATTGTTCAGTTTACTTTGCAACTAAAATTTTTGTTACGAATTCTCTGTGCTATTTCCTTTGGTAAACTTTAAGCAATTTTTCTTTGGATTTCCAATGAATAAAAACGATTGACAAGAAAATCTCTTGCTTTTGAAACCAATCCGCAGGGACGTCCGGTTCCTCTCTTGCTTTCGTTTCAAGCTCTGGTGGATGGCACAAAAAATGGGGAAATGTGTGAAGGAAATTCCTATTGAGACTCAATTCGTGTTGCTGGAAAGCAAGGTTGGATCCTCAGCAAGCAAGGGAATAGACTCTGGATCCGGTGCAGAGATGAGTTACAGTCTTTCTACCTGTGACGGAGGGACCATTCAGGGTGTCTTTACAAGGAAATGAAATCAAAATGCAAAAAAATCCATTATTATAAAAAAATTACATATCTAAATACAAATAAATTATTATAAAAAAAATTACATATATAAATACAAATTACATATATAAATACAAAGAAATTTAACCGTTTCTAAAATATTCAAAACCTAAAATAGAGTGTATTAAAAAATAATCACTGTTATCGAATTTACATTAACATAAATTTAAAATTCTAACTTTTTTCGAGTGATTATGTTTCTTCTTACCATCGTCGTCCCATCTTGAATGAAACGAAAAGTCATGCATGATATCATTCAACTATTCACTGATTAGATTTGTCTATTTGATGATAGCAAAACAATCCACAACGCCTTTAAAATATTATCCAAGATTTTTTCAAGCACCGTTATGATAGTATGATCATCCTGCGTAGCGCCCACATGAATTGATGTCAGCTAGCTTCTTCGCACAAATAAAAAAAAAGGCTTCATTCATTTGTGCTTGAGGAAGACCATTCGCTTACGGCAAGGACTACCGGCTGCATGCAACACTTGTTTTATAAAGAAATTATCATATTAAATGAATATTTTAGAAACGATTTTTATAGAGTTTATTTTAGGATGGTATTAAATTTTCCTTTTTATAAAATATAATTTGGAAAAAAGGTAAAATTGATATGTAGTTTATAATTATGAAATAAACATTATTAAATATTATGAATTAACTATATTTTAAATAAACAATTATAAAATATTTCATATAATTTTTATTAGAATTATAAATTTTTTAAAGTTATATAATAATCGGAGAGATTTCGGGTTTTAAATTTTGGTAGGTTTGTTTAATCTTGGCATACTTGACCTACTTTCTACGTTGGCAACTTAGTCTATGTAACTATATTAATAGAGATATACTTGTTTTACTATTAATATAATATATATTAATATATATGTGATATGAGGTAAATCTACAAGCACTTAATTCCACAAGCTGAGATATGTGTGATCATAGTAAATAGTGGAACCAAAGCTTTATGTAGTTAAATGTAAAATTATTACTTAGATTTGTTCGCTTTTCGGCGATATATATATTTATATTTTTAATATTTATATAATATATTATATTATATTATTTTTCGTTTAAATTCTACTGAGTAATGGTATATGATAATAAAAATTGAGATGCTTTTTAAATTTTTAAATTAATAATTGGAAAAATCAATGTAATATAAAATAAATAACCATATGTTTGTTGGTTATAGTATTCACTTAAGTTAATTTATTTATTTTAGATAAATGATTTAGATTTTTTTAATTTATTAATTTTTTTTTATGTTTTTTATATATATTTAAAATTTTAATAGAATTTTTATTTTATAATAATAATAATAATAATAATTTATTTGTAAAGTTACTATTAAACCAAACATTAACAAGAATTTACTATGTTTATATAAAATAATCTACTATGTTAAAGAAAAATAACATGTAGATATGTTTATTAATAAAAACTAAAAAAAAATGCATTGTAACACCTCATTGCAGAAACAATTACTGTGGTTACTAAATGAAAATTGTTTGCAATAGCTAAAAGAAACAGTTACAAAGAGACAGTTACCCATCTATAGATGGGGAAAGAGTGCACAGAGGATATCGTGGAGCTGGGTGAAATCAACGAGTGAGAGAAAACTCGTAGGCAGTAGGACTTGAGGCTGGACAATGAGTCCTGAGGCCGAAGGTACCGACTGTAGCTTGACTGATCTTAATTGTGAAGAGAAGAAAGTGCTCAGGGGAGAGTGTGGACGTGATTGCCAGGCTTGGCGCTGGGAGGAGAGACTTTCCAGATAGGATCAGAGTTGCATGTTTGCAAGTATTAAATATATAAGTAACTCAGATTTATATTTAGGAATTAATTATTGAATATGAAAAATTACTTGTTTGACTAACATAATAAATTAAGGAGAAAAGTTTCATAAAAGTGCGTTTGGAACAAAACATAGAATTGAATTACCTATATTCCAAAGAACAGATAGTAAATTTCATAAGCGATTCATGATAGGGCTATTTCACTGTAAGAAATCATTATTTGTTCATTCAAATTGTTACTCTTTTAAAAGAAGAGAAACAGAAAAGAACCTACCCATCATTATAGGCTACAAGAATCAGACAGTAATGAATATGTACGAGTAGAGGGAAACATAAAATTCATTCTTTTAAATGCAAAGGACTGGACATATATAGACCGTAATTTTAAAAACTTAAATTAAGCTGTAGCAGCAGAATTGGCTCTTTGGTCTGAAAATGTCACAATCATGAAATAACCTAAGTCTCGAATCATTTTTAAATAGATGTCCACTCTTCAACATTTATTTTCTTTCAGAGAAAAATAGCCAGGTAAACCCGTAGTCAAAACTCATAACAACAGTTCAAAACCCATGCTAATGCGGTGCGCAAAACATAATCAATGTACATAGACATCCAAATAAAGGTCTAGCTTAACAAGTTTCGGCATAAAGCCTCTGCGTAGAAAACATTTCTTCCATAGTGCAAATTTCCATATAACTATTAAACATTTAGGAACCAGAGAGGATTTTTCTGACTTGTAAACCCCCAAGGAGAATCATAAGCTCTTAAAAGCATAAATTGTGTTGTCTTAACCATGTGAATAGCTTGTCAACCATAGTGGGATACTTGCAATCATTTACCAATGACTTGGGAGCCATGTGAAAAGTAATTGCAAGCCAGCATATACATCATGAAGTGTGTTGTATTTAATATAAATAGTCAAGCCATAAGTGCGCCACTAAGGATCATGTAATCATTGTTATGTGTTAAATATTACTAATTATTTATTTAGATATTTCGTAAATTATTTGTTGATGGTGCTACAAATGGTATTAGAGTTGAGGTTCACACACTGAGACTCTTTGGGGAATTATGTATATATGAATAAATGTGACATTAATCAAAATAACTAAGTATGTGTGCATGTGAACACACAGACCCACATCAACACAAAAGGGGTTAGAATGCAGAGGAGCCCAGGACCACAAAACCCGCCAGAGACAACTTATGTGAATGCCAACCCTCACATTTGGATACAGCTGGGAGAGGAATCTCGTCAAGCTAATGTTGTTCTACTTGAAACCATTTAGCAACTATGTGTTGAGATGAAAAATTTAATAATAGACAATGAACGACTACGACTAGAACATGAGAGAATTCTTAGAAGTCTATCCAATCGATAGAACCAACAAGATCCGTACCCGACTTCTGAAGATCAAGAGAAAAACCCAATGACTCATCATGGAGAAGAGAATGTTGAGTCAACTGAGAAACACGGGGAAGATGAAGAAGGGCATTCAAATAATGTCTTCGACCAATGAAAGACAAAAAGACAGAAATCTGAGTTACAAGTAGAATTCAAAAAGTTATAAACCATCACTCTTTGAAGGGGAATCTGAAGAGGCAGTGAAAGCTTGGTTAATTGACATGAGAAAATACTTTCAGATTTATGATTACACCGATAAACAGAAAGCACATTTGACAGTTTATCAGTTAAGAGCTAAGGCTACCCTTTGACAGGAAGAAATCAAAACGGTGAGAAACATTGATGAAGAATAGGTTACATGGAAAGAATTTCGAAAGAACTTGAAGGATAAGTATCTAATTGAACATTATTATGATGAAAAAGGAAAGAAATTTCACGAGTTAAGATTGTGAACCTTAACCATGGATGAATATGTGAAGCGATTCACCAACTTACTGTCCTATGTGCCTCATATGCAAGAAGAAAAGGCCAAAATTCAGTGTTTCATTAGTAGCCTACCCAATTTTATGAAGGAGAAGCTTGATTTTGATCACCCAAGAAACATGGATGATGCAGTGCGAAAAGCTCGCATCTACTACCAGCAAATGAAACAGAAAAATGAGGGACCTAAAGGAGGATTGAACATGAAGGGAAGGAACTTGATGTGAAACAGAAAAACAAAATTTACTAATGGCAGAAATATACAGCAAAAGCCTCTCGGTAAATTTCTAGCAAGGAACCAACCCAAAGCTACATATTCTGAAAGTAAATAGTCGGAAGGTGTTAATAAATCGGTTAATGATGAGCAGTCAAAACCACCTCTGCAATGTTGGGAATGTGGAGAACCCCACTATTACAAAAAAAAATTGCATAAAATAAGCACAAAACAACTATCAAATATGCGAGAAGCTTCCATGGTTGGAGAAGTGGCGAGGAGCATGCCCAAAATTATTACTTCTCTGGATGACCATCAAGCAGAATACCAGCCCACCATGATTGAATATGAAGGTATGATTGTTAAGCAACCTGTCTCTGTTTTGTTTTATCCTAGTGCTAGCCTAAGCTATGTTAGTCCTAAGGTTCTAGAAGGTTGTCAACTGTAAAGCAGTAAGTTTCCAAAACCATGGTTAGTGAAATTAGCCATCGGGGAAAAAAGAAAGGTAATTGAAAAAACATAACATTATCCTATAACAATTTCAGGACAACCCATTTACATTTACCTTAACATACTCCCTTTCGGTTCGTATGGCATTTTAATAGGGATGGATAGGTTGGAAAAATGTTGGTACCTAGTTGATTGCAAGCAAAAAACTGTTAGTTCTATCACTGGGTTAGGCCAAAGGAACCAACTTCAAGGAATCAAGACATATACTAAGTTGTGTACTATTAGTGCTAGTCAGCTAGGAAAATGTATTAGGAAAGGCTGTCAAATATATGTTGTCTAGGTGGGATTTCCGAACTCCAAAGATAAAATGACCTCCTAGGAAAATATTCATGTTATTCATGAATTTGCTGATGTATTCTGTGAATCCATTCCTGGATTACCACCCAAGCATGATATTGATTTCATTATTGAACTAATTCTGCGTGCAGCACCTGTATCCAGGGGCCCTTATCGCATCAGCATACCTGAGTTAATAGAATTCAAAATGCAGCTCCATGAACTTCTGGATAAATTGTATATCCGCCCTAGTGTGTCTCCTTGGGAAGCCCCTGTACTATTTGTGTGAAAGAAAGACAAAACCTTGAGATTATGCATCGATTATCATTAGCTATATAAACTGACCATTAAACATAAATATCCCTTACCACATATTGATGATCTATTTCATCAGGTGCAAGGAGCCAAAGTATTCTCAAAACTCGATTTAAGGTTTCGCTACCACCAAATAAGGATAAAAGAAGAAGACATTTGCAAAACTGCATTCTGAACTCGTTATGGTCATTGCGAGTTTGTGCGGTTGTTGTTTGGCCTCACAAACACCCAAATACTTTTATGAGTTTGATGCACGGTATTTTCTAGACTTATCTTGATAAATTTGTACTAATTCCTATTGACGACATTTTAATATACTCCAAGAATCAGGAGGAGCATGAAAAGCATATGAGGATAGTGTTGCAAACTCTGCGAGAAAATCAGTGATATACTAAATATATTAGGTGCGACTTTTTCAAAAGTCAGATCAGTACTTGGGTCACGTTATATCAGTAGAGGGAATAGCGGTGGACCGGGAAAACATCAAAACCATTGTGGAATGGACCATCCCAATGACAGTTGCTGATATCGGGTCATTCCTGGGTTTAGTCGAGTACTACTGTTATTTCATCAAAGGATTTTCAAAAATTTCTTTCCCAATGACCTCATTACAGAAAAAGGAACACACTTTATGATGGACAACTGAATGTCAACAAAGCTTTGAAAGACTAAAGAACCTACTTACCACTGCACCTGTGTTAAAGGTAGCAGATCTGGAAAAGTCTTTTGTGGTCTGTACGGATGCTAGTAAAGAAGGTGTTGGTGGAGTGCTGACATAAGAGGGAAAAGTTATTGCTTACGAATCAAGGAAATTGAAGGAGTATGAGCAGCGATATTCTGCTTACGAACTTGAATTAACAGTAGTGGTGCATGCACTTAAAATGTGGTGACACTACCTATTGGGGAAGAAATTTTCGCTATTAAGAGATCAGAGCGGCCTTACAAATTTCTTTAACTAGTCTAGCTTAAATTCTCGGCAGGCCAGATGGACAACATTTTTAAGTGAGTTCTAATTCAAAATGAAACATCTTGAAGGGAAGGAAAGTCGAGTGGCCGACGCATTGAGAAAGAAATTACATTGTACTTATGAGGTCCAAATTAGTCAGGTACGCTCAAACATCCCTGGAATCATAAAGGAAGCCTACCTCAAGGATCTAGAGTACACTTTTCTTTGGCAATAGACAAAGGAAGCTCAATTGAAAGGGGAAATATCAGATTTTTAAATAAATTTAGATAATATCCTTACCTTCAAAAACAGAATATATGTTCCTAACCAAAATTCTATTAAACAATTGATATTGGATGATTTCGACAGGAAACCATGTGTTGGTCACCCAGGGTACCAAAATTTGCGTTCAGCCATCAAAAGGTTATTTTTGGCCTAGGTTAAGGAAAGTTGTCATTGAGTACTTGTCCAAATGTTTTGAATGTCAATTGGTGAAGGTGGAACATCAACATCCCACTGGTTTGTTACAACCATTTCCCATCCCATAGTGGAAATGGGAGACCATATCTCTAGACTTCATCTCTGGCTTACCTCACACCAAGAAGCAACACGATCAATTATGGTGGTGGTGGATAAATTGAAAAAAACCACTCACTTTATACCTATGAAATCCACTTACAAAACTATGGAAATTGCAAACATATCTATGAGGGAAATCTTTCATCTGTACGAAATACCCACGGTGGTAATTCATGATAGGGATGTAAAATTTACATTCACATTCTGGAAAGCCCTGTTTTTAGGATTGGGTACCTAGATCTAATTTAGTATAGCTTGCCATCCTGAAACAGATGAACAAATCGAATGAGTAAATCAAGCGCTGGAAGAGATGTTATGTATGTTTGTGATGCAAGAGACACATAAGTGGGAAGACTATCTCCACCTAGTGGAATTTTCTTATAATAATGGGCATCATGAATCATTGGGCATGAGCCCCTTTGAGGTGTTATATGCGAGAAGGTGCAGGGTGCCCATAGATTGGAATAGTCCAATTAATAAGCTAGCCTTGGGTCCTGACATGCTAGCAAAAATGGAGGAGATGGTTAAGAAGTTTTCACAAAATCTAAGTGCTGCCCAGCATAGATAGAAGATGTATACAGATAAAAAGAGAACATACACATAATTTCAGCTAGGGGGATCATGTATATCTAATAGTAAACGCTAGAAAAGTTCCTTACAATGGAGGGGTTGTGCCAAGTTAGCACCTCAGTATTGTGGACGCTTTCAAGTCTTGGAACAGATTGGACTGGTAGCCTATAAGCTTGCGTTACCAACCCATATTCGGGTCCACAATATTTTCCATGTTTCCCTGCTAAAACAATATGTGTACAACCCTCAACATATAATTAGCTAGGAAAATATTCAGGTAATCAGTTAAGTAGAATACATAACTTTTGGATAAACTATTTTGAGGAAGTTGTGACTGTGAATTGTATATGTCTAGGTCAAACCGGAAGGAGAGTTTCTGGTAGAATCTCTTCATATTCTCAATCGGAGAGAAATCACCTTGTGGAAGCAATCCATCACCCAGGTTAAAGTGTAGTGGAAGCACTTTGGCCCAGATCAGGCCACCAGGGAAAAGGAGGAATTTATGAAGAAAGCCTATCGGGTGTTATTTTCTTAAATCAGAACAAACACTAGGGACGGTGTTCCTCATATGGGGGAGGGAGATGTAAGAGCCCAAGCTACATAAACAATTACTGTGGTTAGTAAGTTTTATTTTTATATTTTACTGCATTAATTTTCTCAGTTTATGTTGTTAAAATGATAAATGGCTGAGGATGGAAGGCCAAGATATATTTGGTTACCTAATTAATGGATAATTAGGAGTTTATGTATTTTAACAAAAGTAAAAATTGTTTCCAATAGTTAAAAGAAACAGTTACAAAGGGACAGTTACCCATGTGACCCTGGGAGGGGAGATATAGATGGGGCAAGAGTCTAGAGAGGATATCTTGGAGCTGGGTGAAATAAACCAGTGGGAGAATACTCGAAGACAGTTTGCAAGGTACAATACTTGAGGCTAGATAGTGAGTCCTGAGGCCCAAGGTACATAATTGTAGCTGGACTTATCTTAATTGTGAAGAGAAGAAGTTGCTCGGGGGAGAGACTAGACGTGATTTTCAGGCTTGCGACTTGGAGGAGAGACATTCCAGATAGGATCGGAGTTGCATGTTTGCAAGTATTAAATAGATAAGTAACTCAGATTTATATTTAGGAATTAATGATTGAATATGAAAAATTACTCGTTTCACTGACAGAATAAATTAAGGAGAAAAGTTTCATAAAAGTGCATTTTGAACAAAAAATAGAATTGAATTACTTAGATTCCAAAGACCAGACAATAAAGTTCATAAGAAATGCATGATAGAGCTTTTTCATTGTAACAAAAAGATACACATGTATCCTTGAAACTGTAAAGATAACATGTATAATAGCAGGTTCGAAATCTTGAACACATAATAGAAAGAAGGAGAAATATGTTAAAGATTTAAGAAGTCATTCACTGTTCATTCAAACTATTACTCTTTTAAAAAACAAGAAACAAAAAAGAACCTACCCATCATCATAGACTACAAGAATCAGACAGTAATTAAAATATACGAGTACAGGGAAACAAAAAATTCATTCTCTTAAATGCAAAGGACTGAACATAGATAGACTGTAATTTTAAGAAACTTAAATTAAGACGTAACAGTAGAATTGTCTCTTCAGCCTGAAAATGCCACAATCATGAACTAACCCAACTCTCGAATCATTTTTAAATAGATGTCCATTGTTCAACATTTTATTCTCTTAAGAGAAAAAAACCCAGGTAAACCCACAGTCAAAACTCATAACAACAGTTCAAAACCCATGCTAATGTCATGCGCAAAACATAACCAATGTACATAGACATCCAAATAAAGGTTTAGCTCACCATGTTTCAACATAAAGCCTCCACCCAGAAAACATTTCTTCCACGATGCAAATTACCATATAACTATTAAACATTTATGAACTAGAGAGGATTTTTCCAACCTGTAAACACCCACGAAGAATCATAAGCTCTTAAAAGAACAAAAGACGTTGTCTTAACCACTTGAATAGCTTGTCATCTACAGTGGGATACATGCAATCATGTACCAATGACCACAAAATCCATTAGGAAGGTAAACCTGCTAGTGAATGAATCGAAAGACGCTGAGAGGGTGGCGACCATACCTGAGACTGGAGGATTCCATCAGATTTAGCTAGCCAAATTTAGAAAAAAATACCCGCAAGGAACTATTAGAAGAAATCTATGGAAGATATGAACAATAAGAAAATATGTGCTTACATTCCCGTAATCCACTTCAGACCTAGTTACCTTCCACAGAACCGAAAAACCATCGAGTCGGCCCTAGAAGGTGGAGGCAACAAGTTGAACACTGCACCATATGAGAGACTAAAGCGAATCCCAAACTCAGATAGCATATAAAATTGAAACAACATAGGGTCGAGTAGTTTAGTATACCTTTCGGTGCGGGGCTAACCAAAGTATCCATTGCACACAGTTGAAATGGTCATGAGCGAACCTAAAACCACTGAAGGCCAACCTTGTTGCAGAACAATGAAAAACCAAAAGCCGCCAATAGCAAATGACTCCATAGCCGGTCTGATGTGGGGAGTTGGTTACATGGTTAAACCCTAAACCCTCACCACTGTCGGATTTCCCATCAAATATCAACGGGAGTAAATCAGGCCAGCTATCGTAGGTGAGCCCAACCGTCTAACAGATACATGCAGTGGGATCAACCATGGGTATGCCGCGTGTACCAGAGTACAGGAAACATTTAACCAAGGTCCGATCATGGACGGCTACAACCATTGCGAGCCATGCAAAAATTAATTGCAAGCAAGCGTATACATCGTGAACTGTGTTGTATTTAATATAAACAGAAAATCCATAAGTGCACCACTAGGGATCATGTAATCAATGTTATGTGTTAAATATTACTATTTTTTTTTGTATTTATTTACATATTCCATAAATTGTTTGATTGTGGTGTTATATGCATAAAATTAATTATATGATCATACAAATCTATATCTCTCTACTCAATTAAATGATTTGTGGTTTGAAGAGGTTAAGAAAGTATCATGATGCTTTAAGGTCATCAATCTCACCCTTATAGTAATTTAGCTAGTCAAAACTTGACATTATCCAACTTAAACTCTTTATAACATTCACTTTTACATGATTTTGAAGATATTTACTCTATAACAATTTTAATTCATCCAAGTCTTGGTCAATAACTCAAAAACCTCATATTCTTATTTTATTCAACATGAATTAGTAACGTCAAAAATTCCAAGTCTACCTTATATGAGGGTTTATGTTTACCATGTAATATATGATGTACAATTAATATATAATAATTTAACCATAAGAAAAGTTATAAATATCAATTTTGCCTTAAATTGCGGTTTATGATTACTATGTCTTATAATTTATATGTAGATACCTTAAACTATGGTTTATTATTACCTTGTAATATATTTTCTACAATTAATGTATAACAATTTAATTATAAAGAAAGTTATAAATCCAAGACTACGTTAAATTGAGGTTAATAATTGCTATGTCGCATACTTTATATCTAGATGGTTCAGGAGATTTTTAGTTCTATAACCATTTAAATTAATCTAAAGTAACTATCTAGCATACCTTATATGTAGATGGCTTTGGAGATTTTTAGTTATATAACCATTTAAATTAATCTAATGTAACTATCAATTAATTTTTACATAAGAGGATCGTACAAGGAGCAACTACTTGTTATAATAATATATTATTTTATATAAGACTCCTTGTAGTTATTACACCAAATATAAGTATTTGGCAGACTTTAATTCACATAATTGTTAAAATAAATTGTTTAACAAATCTAATGATTTTTTTTAACAAAATGTTTAATGATATTTACTTTATATTAAATTATAAAAAAAAAATAATGTAAGTACAAGAATACCATAACATAAAATAATAATATACAATTTGTATTTGTATTTTCATTTTTTTTAATAAAATAATAAATTATAATAAATGTTTAAACAAATGAAAAAATCTCTACAAAATAATAATAATAGAACATGTTTCTAAAGAAGAAAAACTTAGGTGGAGGAGGAATTAAACGCACCTTCCACTTGAGCTATTATTTTTCTTATGAGATTAATCTAATTTGGATGAATTGATGAAATACGATCAATATAGAAAAGGTTTATCATTTAATAAAAAAATATTTTATTTTAAAAGATTCTAAATGGTTAGATACAAAATATGCAAATTCCACTCATGTATATACCATGTAAGAGGGAGTAAATCAAAATAGAAAAAAGTGCAATACATATCATCAAGAAAAAGTATATTTAATGAAGCTCTAAAGAATCTTTAAAATCTAGGAAACATGTTACAAGCTACTATTCTACTACATATTACATAGTACACATAATTGATCAACATGATCTATCTTCAAGATTATCATCACTAGCACATACATGGGATCCCTAGTATGAACTACAAAATCATCCTTTTCAATAGAGTTTTTAAACTCCTTAGAATCCATAGGAACATCTACAACTACAATAGTATAACTTGCAAAAGCATGGGCTAGCCAAGTGGCACATGTAGTCTTGGCATGTGTCATGCCTAGTGCTAGGTTGTAACTTACACTGACTCTTACTAGTGGATCCAGATCCTAACTAATTCCCCCGATTTGAAGTCATCAATATCAAAATTAGGATCAAACTCAATTGGGTGACAGTCCTCCTCCAAATTCAAGGTTGGATCAATATCATCTAATACAATGATATTTGTATTAGGCCATCTATGTAAAACTAAACACACCCTAGTTGATCCAGGTGGATATTGGTGGCCACCCACTAATTCCACTTGGATCCCCACTAGGGCTTCTTTGAATTTTTCAGTTTCCTTAATTATAGCACACTTTACTACTTTTAGTAGTTTTTCAGGTCCTAAACTCCCGGACCCGTTTTGAGGCCCTAAACGACGCTTTTTGGGAAATCTACCGCCATCAATTTTCTATTTAAAATCGTCTTTTCTGTCGTAGTCCTCGGAGACATCTTTCAAACAGGCTATCATGCACATCAAGTGGAGATAATATGAGCAATTCGTGACCTCGAGAAGTTGGTTGTCCAGCTCACCCCAACGGGGCCCACAAACTCTTGGTGTTACATCTCCTCGGGTTAGGGTTTTGGTTGTTTTAGGTTTTCTCTTATTGTTCAATAAAAAAGGGCCCTTGAGCCTCATTGTAAGATAGTTCAGACGCATGTAGCCCCCACATCTCTCCTCAGAGATAAGCTACCATCACCCTAGCTGGTTTATTTCCATTTCTGTTTGTAAGCATATTTCAGTGTTTTACAGTAATGAAATGAAGTATTATTTCCACTGCATATCTGTCTTTATGGTTATCTTTGTATTTTATTGTGTTCCTGTTTAAATCCATATCAGTGCTATCAGAGCGGTCTGCTTTTCTTCTATGTTTTTCTTTGCATGTCCCCAACGAGGTCGGCATATAAGGAGTTAGGGCTTGAATTGGTTGAACCTTTGCAAGACCAGTCTCACAAATACCAACGACCTCCCATGGCGGATGAAAAGAAAGACGACGGGGTAGGAGATCCTATCAAAATCTTGCTCGAAGAAGCCCTCGAGCGACAAAGGAATGCGATGATGGACAACTTTGACCAAATCCTTCAGTGAATACCCAGGAGTGATGCATCAACTTCCAACAGCATCTCTAGAAACGCCACACCATTTAAGGTACAAGTTAAGTTTGAAATCCCCATATTCGAGGGTTAGATAGACGCAAATGCTGTTGATCAATTGTTAAATGTGCTAGAGGGTTATTTTTTTGTTCATGATTTTTCCAACCGGGAAAAGATTATTTTCACTCTTCTCAAAGCAGCCGCCCACATCAAGGATTGGTGGGAAACCTACTACGAGCAAAAGGATGAAAGTACAGGCCCACTATTTTCAGTCACACCGACTTGGAATTCATTCCTAGATGCCATCAAGGAGTAGTACTACCCCGTCGAAGTCTATGAGCATCAATACATAAAGTGGACCACGCTGCGGTAGGGAAGGGACCAAGACGTACCAGAGTTTACCAATATTTTCCATACCCTTCGCACAACGTTGGGTATCAAAGATACAAAAAAACATTTAGTACTCAAATACCATGGCTACCTACACAAGTACATACAAGAAGAAATAGAATTCCTGAACATCTCCTCACTCAGCACGGCATATCGATATGCCGTCAAGGTCGAGCAAAAGTTTAAACATAGGAAGTGAGACTATGGGTCTGCGAATCCAAAACAAGGGAAAGGTTCCCCCAAACCACAGAACAAAGGAAAAAGCCAGGGCGGGGTGGCCCATGACAACCCCTTAAAGCTGCAAGCAAAGAACAGCTCCGCGAAGCCGAAAAAGGACACATGAAAGTGGTGTGAGTTCCATAAGAGCTCCACTCACAACACAAGTGAGTGTCAGGCCAAGCAGTCACTAGTGGCCAAGCTAAAGGTTTCAAAATCAGATGCGTGTTCTGACTCCGAGTCAAAACCCGATAAGGGGAATGACAAAGGGAAGCAGATTATCGATGCGGAGCCCAATGCCATCGTTGCCACCATGAAGTCCAGAAGGAGGAACCTGAAGATCCAGAGGAGGAGGAGCATCTCTTCCACTCCAAGGTGTGGGTAAAGGGCTCCCTGCTACAGTTCATTGTCGATATTGGGAGCCAAGAGAACCTCATTTTAATAGAGGTTGTGAAACGGCTAGGCTTATCGACCACAACACATCCACAACCATACACCATCGGGTGGCTGTACCAAGGACGGGATCTTTGCGTGAGCGAACAGCGTCACCTTCCATACAACATCAAGCCCTTCATGGATGAGGTATTGTGTGACATTGCTCCCCTTGAAGTTTGTGATGTGTTATTAGGACAACCATACTTGTCGAAGCAACATGCTGTGTATGAGTCAAGGCCCCGTGTTGTTATTGTTACATTTGGAAATAAGTTGTACAGGATACCAGAGGTAGCACCGCCTATCGCCATCTCTTTGATTACTACAAAACAATGCAGTAAACTCATTTCCAAAACCAGGAAATTTGTTTTCCTAATGACACTCCCTCAACAAAAGAAGAAGACAGTGGCGACGACCTCCAGACAGGGCCCCTCCACATGAAAAATACAGATGGACAAGGTCATGGAGGAGTATGAGGACATCTTCACCTCCCTCGCAGGGGTTCCTCTGCACTGTCAGGTCAAGCACTCCATTGATCTGACCCTAGTTCACCACTGCCGAATGGACCAATCTATCGGCGCTCTGTTTTGGAGAACAATAAATTAAAGAGGTAGATTCAGGAGCTGCAGCAAAAAGGTCACATATGTCTGAGTTCATCGCCCTGTGGGAGCCCGATTGTGCTGGTAAAGAAGAAGGATGGGACTTGGAGACTCTGTATTGACTATCGGGCGTTGAACAAGATCATTGTCCATAATAGGTACCTAATCCCATGGATTTATGACCTCCTGGACCAACTAAAAGGGGGGAAATATTTTAGAAAGATCAATTTGAAGTCAAGATATCACGAGGTACCAATCAAACCCTCCGATGTGTGGAAGACTCCCTTCAAAGACAAGGAGGGCCTTTTCGAATGGTTGGTTATGCCTTTCGGATTGACGAATGCTCCTGCAACCTTCATGAGGCTAATGGATGACATCTTGCGGCCATTCACCAACACATTTGTAGTAGTATACTTGGATGACATCTTGATCTTTAGCAAGAGTTGGGAAGAGCACCTCCACCACATCTGACAAGTTCTCCAAACACTGCGACAACACAAGTTATGTGCCAATTTGGAGAAATGCACTTTTGGCATGACCCAGGTTCAATATATGGGATACATTATTGATGAATGGGGGGCGCATGTCGATCCAGCCAAGATCCAAGTCATTCGGGATTGGCCATCTCCAACCACTCTCACAGAGCTTCGCAGCTTTCTAGGCCTTGCCAACTTCTACAGCAGGTTCGTGTTGGGATTTTCTCATATCACTTGGCCCTTGAGTCAAGTCACCAAGGGAGGAGCGAAAGCAAAATTATTTTGGTCTGAATCTAAACGGAAGACATTCACAGTGTTGAAAGATCGCCTCTTCACAGCACTAGTTCTTGCATTACCAGACTTGAAACAACCATTTGAGGTCGAGATAGATGCCTCTGACTATGCTATTGGGGTAGTCCTTACTCAGCACGGGCATCCAGTGGCATATCATAGTGAGACACTTTCAAACACAGTCTGGAAGTATCCCACTTATGACAAAGAGATGTATTCAATTATGCAGGCCTGCCAGCAATGGAAGCATTACATTTTGGGGAAGGAAGCGATCATCCACACAGACCACCAACCCCTGCAGTTCATACAGACCCAAGGGAAATTGCAAAATGATCTCCATCAGAAGTGGTCCACATACCTACAACAGTTCCATTTGAATATCAAGTATAAGAAGGGCAGCACCAATAATGTTTTAGATTGCCTCAGTCGACCACCGATCATGGGGTTAACCACCGTGCTCAACTCTTGTGGGCACGAGACTTCTGATTGGCCACTGCTCTACAAAAGCGACCCGAAATTTGGCCACACTTACTAGACAATCTTGGAGGGTGAACATGTTCCATATTTTCACCTCTAGGACGACCTGTTATGCCACCTGGGTCACCTTTGTGTTCCTTCAAGCAAGCGTGCCAAGATGATTTGGGAAGCACACTACAGTCAGGTTTTTCGGCATTTCGGGGTTGAAAAAATGGTGGCAGTACTACAGAAATATTTATATCGGCTGAATCTTTGATAGGATGTTTGGAAGTACATCAGATCATGCACTACTTACACCATTGCCAAACCGACCATTAAGAAGCAAGGCCTCTATACCCCGCTGCCTACCCCTAGTCGACCTTGGGAATCCATCTCCATGGATTACATGTGAGGCCTTCCTTCCACTAAGCATGGAAATGACTGTGTTTTTGTGGTCATCGACAAGTTCTCGAAGATGGCCATTATGGCAGTCTGCAAGAAGAATATCACAGTTGAAGCCGCTACTAAAGTCTTCTTTGAATGAGTGTGAGTACACTTTGGGATCCCACAGTCTATCATTTCAGATCGGGACAACAGGTTCCTCAGTGCATTTTGGTCTAGTCTATGGTCGATGCTCGACACCAAACTCACTAAGTCCACAACCTTCCATCCTCAAACTGATGACCAGACAAAGGTCATCAACAGGATGATCGTACACATTCTGCGCATCTACAACTCAAAGCATCCACGAACATGGGACGAGAGCCTCCCCTATGTTCAGCACAATTACAACCGGGCTCCCCATAACTCGACTGGCCACAACCCTTTTCAGGTGGGCTTGGGATTCCAGCCACTATGTCCCATCAATGTGGCCATGCCATTTGCAGCTACTCACGCAGATTCTGCTCATGTCCAGTCCGAAACAGATAAGGCTAATAGCTTCATTGAGCACATCCACATATTCTCCAGCAGGTCCATGACAATCTGGAGAAATCAAATTCTAGGTATAAGCAGCGACATGATCAACATCGGTGCCACATAAGTTTCAAGTGGGCGACAAAGTCTAGTTGCATTTGCAAAATGAACGCCTTACTGGAGCCTATCGAAAACTAAGACCACTCTGATATGGTCCTTACACCATTACCAAGGGTGTGGCAGATAATACATTTGAGCTGAGCATTCCCCCATTCCTTGGCCTGGTTATTAATATAAAAAATTTTAATAACCATAATTATTTCTATACATAATAGTTATCTTACATTTTATTCTAAAATTATAAATAAATTTGATTGTATAATTCATATATACATATTGTAATGTAATATATTATTTCAATATATATA
>APFE030597493.1:86480-105543 GCA_000404065.3 Pinus taeda
AAACCAAATATTAACGAGAATTTACTATGTTTATATAAAATAATTTACTATGTTAAAGAAAAATAACATGTAGATATGTTTTTTTATAAAAACTAAAAAAAAATGCATTGTAACACCTCATTGGAGAAACAATTAATGTGATTACTAAACAAAAATTGTTTGCAATAGCTAAAAGAAACAATTACAAAGACACACTTACCCATCTATAGATGGGGAAAGAGTCCACAGAGGATATCGTGGAGCTGGGTGAAATCAACTAGTGAGAGAAAACTCTCAGGCAGTAGGACTTGAGGCTGGACAATGAGTCCTGAGGCCGAAGGTACCGACTGTAGCTTGACTGATCTTAATTGTGAAGAGAAGAAAGTGCTCGAGGGAGAGTCTGGACGTGATTGCCAGGCTTGCCGCTTGGAGGAGAGACTTTCCAGAGAGGATTGGAGTTGCATGTTTACAAGTATTAAATAGATAAGTAACTCGGATTTATATTTAGGAATTAATTATTGAATATGAAAAATTACTCGTTTGACTAACATAATAAGTTAAGGAGAAAAGTTTCATAAAAATGCATTTGGAACAAAACATAGAATTGAATTTACCTATATTCCAAAGAACATATAGTAAATTTCATAAGCGATTCATAATAGAGCTATTTCATTGTAACAAATAGATACACATGTATCCTTAAAACTGTAAAAATATCATCTTCAAGAACAGGTTCGGAATCTCGAACAGATAATGGCAAGAAGGAGAAATAAGTTAAACATGTAAGAAATCATTGTTTGTTCATTCAAATTGTTACTCTTTTAAAAGAAGAGAAACAAAAAAGAACCTAGCCATCATTATAGGCTACAAGAATCAGACAGTAATGAATATGTACCAGTAGAGGGGAACATAAAATTCATTCTTTTAAATGCAAAGGATTGGACATATATAGATTGTAATTTAAAAAACTTAAATTAAGTTGTAGAAGTAGAATTGGCTCTTTGTTCTGGAAATGTCACAATCATGAAATAAACTAACTCTCAAATCATTTTTAAATAGATGTCCACTCTACAACATTTATTTTCTTTCAGAGAAAAATACTGAGGTAAACTCGCAGTCGAAACTCATAACAACAGTTCAAAACCCATGCTAATGCGGTGTGCAAAACATAACCAATGTACATAGACATCCAAATATAGTTCTACCTTAACAAGTTTCGGCGTAAAGCCTCTACGCAGAAAACAATTCTTCCATAGTGCAAATTACCATATAACTATTAAACATTTATGAACCAGAGAGGATTTTTCTGACTTGTAAACACCCAAGGAGAATCATAAGCTCTTAGAAGCATAAATTGTGTTGTCTTAACCATGTGAATAGCTTGTCAGCCATAGTGGGATACTTGCAATCATGTACCACTAAGGATCATGTAATCATCGTTATGTGTTAAATATTACTAATTATTTATTTAGATATTTTGTAAATTATTTTTTGATGGTGTTACAAATGGTATTAGAGCTGAGGTTCATACACTGAGACTCTTTGGGGAATTATGTATATATGAATAAATGTGACATTAATCAAAATAACTAAGTATGTGTGCATGTGAACACAGAGACCCACATCAACACAAAAGGGGTTAGAATGCAGAGGAGCCCAGGACCACAAAACCCGCCAGAGACAACTTATGTGAATTCCAATCCTCACATTTGGATACAGCTGAGAGAGGAATCTCGTCAAGCTAATGTTGTTCTAATCGAAACCATTTAGCAACTGCGTGTTGAGATGACAAATTTAATAATAGACAATGAACGACTACGACTAGAACATGAGAGAATTCTTAGAAGTCTACCCAATCGACAGAACCAACGAGATCCGTACCCGAGTGCTGAAGATCAAGAGAAAAACCCAATGAATCATCATGGAGAAGAGAATGCTGAGTCAACTGAGAAACATGGGGAGGATGAAGAAGGGCGTTCAAATAATGTCTCTGACCAATGAAAGACAAAAAGACAGAAATCTGAGTTACAAGGAGAATTGAAAAAGTTTAAACTGTCACTCTTTGAAGGGGAATCTGAAGAGGCAGCGAAAGCTTGGTTAATTGACATGAGAAAATACTTTCAGATTTATGATTACACCAATAAACATAAAGCACGTTTGGTAGTTTATCAATTAAGAGCTAAGGCTACCCTTAGGCGGGAAGAAATCAAAACAGTGAGAAAAATCGATGAAGAATAGGCTACGTGGGAAGAATTTCAAAAGCATTTCAAGGATAAGTATCTAATTGAACATTATTATGATGAAAAAGGAAAGGAATTTCACGAGTTAAGATTGGGAACCTTAACCATCGATGAATATGTGAAGCGATTCACCTCCTTACTATTCTATGTGCCTAATATGCAAGAAGAAAAGGCCAAAATTCAGTGTTTCATTAGTAGCCTACCGAATTTTATGAAGGAGAAGCTTTATTTCGATCACCCAAGAAACATGGATGATGCAGTGCGAAAAGCTCGCATCTGCTACCAGCAAATGAAATAGAAAAATGAGGGACCTAAAGGAGGATTGAACAAGAAGGGAAGGAACTTGATGTGAAACAGAAAAACAAAATTTACTAATGGCAGATATATACAGCAAAAGCCTCTCGGTAAATTTCCAGCAAGGAACCACCCCAAAGCTACATATTCTGAAAGTAAACAGTCGGAGGGTGTTAATAAATCGGTTAATGACGAGCAGTCAAAAACACCTCTGCAATGTTGGGAATGTGGAGAACCCCACTATTACAATTTTTTTTTGCATAAAGCAAGCACAAAACAACTATCAAATATGCGAGAAGCTTCCATGGTTGGAGAAGTGGCGAGGAGCATGCCCAAAATTATTACTTCTCTGGATGACCATCAAGCAGAATACCAGCCCACCATGATTGAATATGAAGGTACGATTGCTAAGCAACCTGTCTCTGTTCTGTTTGATCTTAGTGCTAGCCTAAGCTATGTTAGTCCTAAGGTTCTAGAAAGTTGTGAACTATAAAGCAGTAAGTTTCCAAAACCATGGTTAGTGAAATTAGCCATTGGGGAAAAAATAAAGGTAATTGAAAAAACATAACATTATCCTATAACAATTTCAAGACAACCCATTTACATTGACATTAACATACTCCCTTTCAGTTTGTACGACATTTTAATAGGGATGGATAGGTTGGAAAAATGTTGGTACCTAGTTGATTGCAAGCAAAAAGCTGTTAGTTTTATCACTGGGTTAGGCCAAAGGAAGCAACTTCAAGGAATTAAGACATATACCATGTTGTGTACTATTACTGCTAGTCAACTAGGAAAATGTATTAGGAAAGGTTGTTAGATATATGTTGTCTAGGTGGGATTTGCGAACTTCGAAGATAAAATGACCTCCTTGGCCAATATTCATGATTTTCATGAATTTTCTAATGTATTATGTGAATCCATTCCTGGATTACCACCAAAGCATGATATTGATTTCATTATTGAACTAATTATGGGTGCAGCCCCTCTATCCAGGGCCCCTTATCGCATCAACATACCTGAGTTAATAAAATTCAAAATTGTTGGCATTTTGGCACACGTTTGGCAGGTTCACAGGCTATGGCACTGGTCTTGTCCTTGATGGCAACTAAACTTGGTGACAGATCACAGTTCAGGCACTCAGAAAGAAGAAAAAGACATATACGCAGGTTCACTTTGACGAAGACGCGTATACACGCGGGTTGGACATTACCAAGGCGCGTATGCGTATACACACACTTTCATGAAAGGAAAAGCGCGTATATATTGGAGAACTTACTTTTGGACCGTGGAATTTAGTCCTTGGTATTTGAACCTATGGTTTTGGACCATGGTATCTCGTCATAAGTGTTAATCCCAAGTATTGGGTTCATGGTATTGAATTGTTATGGTTTTGGACCGTGGTATTGTGAAAGGCAAGTGTATAAAAGAAGAGGAAGATCTTTGGGCAAAGATCATCTGAATAATTGAATATCTGGTAATGTGCTAGATCTGGAATATGATGATTGGGTTATGGTGCAGATTTGGATCTGAAGGAAGAAGGAACCTTAGCACAAAGAGAAGGATAAGTTCTATTGATGGGTCATAATCTTTAAGCTTGAATGATAGTATCTTTGTATGATTTTTGATCTGTTATAGGTGGCGCTTGCTTGATCTATAAAACTGATAATCTTTGTTAATTAGTGTTTGAATATCTGAAAGAGCGAATTATCTTTTATAGATCTGTACGCATGTTCAGTGAAGCAAAGGCGCGTATACACGCTGGTCCAGTGAATGAAAACAACGTATACGCAGGTTGTTCAAGACACAGGAGCGTATGCACGCATGTTGCAAGTTATTGAAATAGCGTACATCTTTTGAGTTGTGATCTAGCTGCTTCTGTTTACTGCTGCAGTGTTCTGGGTTCAAATTTTGGTGTGTGGTTACTGTTACTCTGTTTTGGGTACAATTGTCAGAGAAGTATCTACTTGATCCAAATCTAATTGGTGAAAAGGAGATTGTTTGAAATTCTTGATGATTGATTGATGTTCATGGATCCAGTCTGAAAATTTATGAAACGTGGTCCCTGGAAGAAAGAGAAGGTTGTAGCCTTTTGTAGGCCAGCACCTACGTACTAGCGTCTTGGCTAGTGCAAGAGCAAAGGGGGTTGTAGCTCCCTTCTAGGATCAGCTGGAGAACAAGAGAGGGTTGTAAGTCTCTGCAGGTTGTAACCTGCGTACTCGTAAAGGACTGCACCAGTACATTGTAAAAGGAAGTTTCTAATTAAAAGAAGATAGAGACAATTTGCAGCAGGTGGTTTTCACCCACATTGGGTTTCCACCTTACATCTTGTGTTCTTGTGTGTGATTGTCTTCAGCTCTGTTTTACTATTTCTGGTAAATGTTAATTGATTCTAATACACAGATTAATCAACAACATCTGTAAGATAAATTAAATTATTAGTCTGCATTGCATACGCGGGTTTCCTTCTCTGTAGTCACGTATATACGCAGTTTTATCTATCTGAAGTAGCGTATATGATCTGGGTTTGAAAAAGAAATAACTGACTTGATAATGCTGATTCAACCCCCCTCTCAGTATTATTTCCAAAAATTGGTATCAGACTAGGTCCTTCTGAAGAAGCTTGATCGCTTGAAGGAAGATCCATCATCATGAGCAACTACGGGAGAGAAGCATCTATCAAGCCACCAATTTTTGATGGGACAAACTTCGTATATTGGAAGGTAAGAGTTACTGCCTATCTTCAATCTCTTGGTACAGAAGTCTGGGATATCATAGATACAGGTTACACTTTTCCATCAGCAACTCCTACATATCCGGCTGAGAAGAATAAATATGAAACAAATGCAAAGGTTGTCAATACCCTATTGGGGTGCCTATCTCAATCAGAATTCGTTAAGGTTATGCAGTATAAATCCCCAAAAGAAATATGGAACAAGATTGTTTTGAGCTATGAAGGAGATGAACAGGTAAAACGTGCAAAACTTCAAACTCTTAGAATTCAGTATGAAAATCTCAGAATGCACAATGATGAAAGTGTGGCTACCTATTTCCTATTTGTAGATGAGATTGTTAATTGTATGAAAAACTTGGGTGAAGAAATAAAAGAGGCTGTTGTGGTTGAAAAAGTTCTAAGATCTTTGTCCCCTAGGTTTGAATCTAAATTTTCTGCAATAGAAGAAAAATAGAATCTACGAAATCTTACCATGTCACAGTTGCACAAAATTCTGACTGCTTATGAAATTAGGAAAGCAGGACCATCAGAAAGGAGAGAAGATGCTTTCAAGGCTTCAGGCAAAGGAGATTACTATGAGTCAGGAAACGTGTCAGAAGAAGATGAAGAATCAAATTTTGTCAAGAACCTTCAATGGGGTACTGGAAGATTCAGAGGTAAGTTGCCTTTCAAATGCCCTCATAAGTATAAGATTGACAAGGGTAAGGAACATGTTAAATGGAACAAGAAACAAAATGTAAATAAGAAAAGCTATTACACTCATGAAGATAGTGATGGTCTTTCAAATAGTGATGAAGATGAACGAGGTAATGATTATAAACTTTTAATGGATTTTGAAGATGATGATTTTATGGATGCTATAGATGAAGAAGGTCTTTATGAAGAGATCTCTAACCTCAAAATTTGCTTAGAAGAGAAAAATATGATTATTGATACTTTGCAATTTCAACTGGCTGAGAGTGAAAAACATCATGAAAAGTTAGAATATGAAATTCTGGGACTTGGAAAAGAGATTGAGAAAACTAAAGCTCTTAATCTTAGATTTGTTAAAGGATATGAAATGTTAGATGAGATTATCAAAGTACAACATTCTCCTCTAATCAAGATAGGTCTGGGATATAATGAAGAAGCAACTCAAGCGCAAAAACCATCCACCTCCAAAAGTTATCTTGATGCAGCAAGAAGGAGTGAGCAAAGGCCTAATGGAGATCATTAGGTAAATCAGGGACATCTCTCTTAAATAATGAACAAATATCACCAAGTAAATCAGGGGCAATCTGCTTCAAGGATGAACAAAAGCTACAATAGACCTCAGGTAAATCATTCTCAATTTTCCTCAAGAATGAATGAAAACTACAATCATTCGGTGTGTAGGGTTGATAATCGCAGGAGTTTCTTCAATGGCCAATGTTTCTCTTGCCATAACTTTGGCCACAAAGCAACTCAATGTGTTGCCTATAAGACAATCATAACTGGAGAAGCTCAAAAACAAAGAAGTATGACTGGAATTACAAAAAGGACCTATAACAACTTTTCCGCCCTTGAAAATGAAATTGAATGTTTTATTTGTAATAACTACGGTCATGAAGATTATGAATGCAAGAGCAGGTTTCAGAAGACAACTCAGAAGGAACAAACCTCAAGTGCCAGAACATGGAGAATGAAGGAACCACAACTAGAAAGATGTGGGATAGCTTTATATGCAGAAGGACAGGAAAATCAATGGTACATCGATAGTGGATGTTCGAAGAATATGACAGGTGATAAAGAAAAACTTCAATCATATAGTGCTTTAGAGAAAGGAAATAAAGTTTCGTTTGGAAATGATACCCCTGCAATCATAAAAGGAAAAGGCACTGTTCAGTTGAAAGAAAAAGTCAAAGGTAGAAATGTTTTGTATGTTGATGGCTTGAAGCATAATCTACTGAGTGTCAGTCAGATGTGCGATCAAGGAACTAAGGTAATATTTCGATCAAATGGTTGTAGTGTTCGTGATCTTGATACAGGAAAAACAGTGATCAAAGGCATAAGAACTCCAAATAATTTATACATATTTGAAGAAGGCCAACAACAATGCTATTTGAGAAAGAATGATGAACATTGGCTATGGCACTGGAGGTTGGGGCGTCTAAGTTTCTCACAGATAAGGAAAACATGCAAATACCAGGCAGTTCGTGGTCTTCCAGACATCAAAATTCCAGACAATACTATATGCAAATTGTGTCAGTTTGGTAAGCAAACCAGAACTAACTTCCCTGAGAAGGAAGGATCAGCAAGCAGGCCACTTGAGCTTGTCCATACTGATGTATGTGGTCCATCTAGGAAAAGGTCACCTCGGGGAGAAGAATACTTTATATTATTCATTGATGACTATTCAAGGATGGTTTGGATAGGACTTATGAAGCACAAAGATGAAGCCTTCGAAAAATTCAAATCTTTCAAAGCTTTGGTTAAAAACGAATCAGATTACAACATTAAATGCCTCAGGTCTGATAGAGGTGGGGAATTTACCTCAAATGAATTCTTCGACTTTTGTGAAGAACATGGAATAAGAAGGGAACTCTCTACACCCAAGACTCCTCAGCAAAATGGAGTAGTAGAAAGAATGAACAGAATGGTTCAACAGATGGCTCGTGCTATGCTTGATGAGTCTAAACCTCCCGCAACTTTCTGGGGTGAAGCTGCATTTGCGGCAGTTTTTATTCTCAACAAACCAAATGTCTAGGTAAACAACACTCAAACCCCTCATGAGCTCTGGTATGGTGAGATTCCTTCGGTAAAATATTTCAAAATTTTTGGAAGAAAATGCTATATCAAAAATACTGATGAACATCTTGGCAAGTTTGAACCTAGAGCAGATGAAGGCATTCTCCTTGGTTACTCTCCCCACAGCAAAGCATACAAGTGTTATAATAAAAGGCTTGGAAAAATTGTTGAAAGTATTGATGTAGTGGTTGATGAAGAAGAAAACACTCCTAGGCAGGTAAGATCTGAAGATTTCGAGGATGATGAGGACTATCCATCAACATCAAATCAGATTCATGATGAAGAAGAAACCTATGAAGAAGAAAACCATGAGGAGCCTAAAGAACAGATAAGGATAGAAGAGAAGACTCCATCCAGGTACGTTCAGAAGAATCATCCAGGATCTCAAATTTTGGGGCAGAAAGAGGCAGGTATATAAACAAGAAGAACAATTGCAGAAGCCTCAAGCTATTTGGCATTGCTCTCCTCCACTGAACCACAAAATGTAAAAGAGGCATGTAAAGATGAATGCTAGGTCAAGGCAATGGATGAAGAACTTGATCAGATCGAAAAGAATAACACTTGAGAGCTGGTACCTAGACCAAAGGATAAGAATGTCATAGGGACAAAATGGATCTTTAAAAACAAGTTGAATGAAAATGGCGAAGTGATTACAAACAAAGCCATATTTGTTTGTAAAGATTATGCTCAACAAGAAGGAATAGACTTTGAAGAAACTTTTGCTCCCATTGCTAGACTTGAGGCCATCCGAATGTTCCTTTCTCTCTCAAGCTTTCAGAAGTTCAAAGTACTTCAAATGGACGTGAAATCAGCCTTTCTGAATGGAGACTTGGAAGAAGAAGTGTACATTGAGCAACTGGATGGTTTCATTCTTGGGAATGATCCAAATCTTGTATGCAGACTAAGAAAGGCTCTCTATGGTCTTAAACAGGCTCCAAGGGCTTGGTAATATCGTTTGGACAAATATCTTCATCAACAAGATTTTTCAAAAGGGTTAGTAGATAGCAATCTTTATATAAAAATTGAAAATGACAAATTGCTAATACTTGTTGTGTATGTAGATGATATTATCTTTGGCAACAATGAAGAAGCTATGAGTCAAAGTTCTTCCTTGGTGATGCAGAAAGGATTCGAAATGTCTTTGCTTGGAGAAATGCCATATTTTCTTGGATTGCAAATCCAACAAAATGAAGGCAGTATTTTTTTGTCTCAAACCAAGTATCTCAAGCAGATCTTGAAGAAATATGGCATGGAAGACGCAAAACCAGTATGTACCCCTATGGTTACAGGATGCAGCCTCAGTGCAAATGATGAATCAACAACACTGCATCAGCCAACCTATAGATCCATGATTGGAAGTCTTCTTTATTTGACAGGTACTCGACCAGATATCATGCATGCAGTGGGAATAGTTGGAAGATTTCAGGCAAATCCTAAGGAAACCCATCTTCAGGCAGTAAAGAGAATTTTCAAGCATCTTCAAGGAACTCAAAACTATGGCTTATGGTATCCAAGAGATACATATCTCACTCTTCATGCTTATACAGATGCAGATTGGGCTAGAACCATGGATGATAGAAAAAGCACAAGTGGTGGTGCATTTTTGATGGGTTCTAGATTAGTATCTTGGTTCAATAAGAAATAGAGTTCGATTTCTTTATCTACAGCTGAAGCGGAATATGTGGCTGTTGCATCTTGCTGCACTCAACTCCTTTGGATGATGCAAACCTTGCAGGATTTTCAAATCACTTGTACACCACCTATCTCCATCTTATGTGATAATACAATTGCAATCAACATTTCAAAGAACCCAGTCATGCATTCAAAGACCAAGCACATACCTATGAAATATCATTTTCTCCGGGAACAAGTGCTGGAACAAAAAGTCAAGTTGGAGTATGTTCCCTCTAAGGAACAAGTTGCTGATATACTCACCAAGACACTGCCCAGGGACACTTTTGAATACCTCAGACAGAAGCTGGGAGTAGTTGATGCATCATCTTGCTGGTAAACTTGTCTGTTTCAGAGAAAAAGTGGTGTACGCGAGTTTCCTAAGGCGGATCCGCGTACATACGCCGGTTTGTGTAGAGACAGTCGCATATATGGAGATTTGATGGATATATGGAGGGACAGGCTCTGGTTGAAGTTAGTATATTTTGGGTTTGATAGAGACCATCTGGCACAGGTTCAGGGGGAGCAGATAAACTTCTAATGATGCATTGTTGAAGCTTTTGGTTCTAGTTCACAGCTGTTGTTGGTTTCAGGTGTAACAATTGCAGAGGGAAAATAGAAGGAAATTATGGTTGTTGATTTGAATGGTGATTGCTAGATGTTGCTGCTATCAGTTATTGGTGACTTTCATAAGTCTTGCTCTACATATTTCGTCTCTATGTCATGTATCTCTTTTATGATGTCAAGGTCATGTAACGACCTATTTTGGTTTCCCCACTATGCCTGGGATGAAGATGTAATGTACTTGGTTGTCATATGTAATTTTTTGATGTATCCCCACTTGGTTGGGTGGATGATCCCCACATGGTTGGGTGATGGATGTATTGAGTCTTTTGGTGATAGGAAGGTCTGTTATGATGTATATGTCATGGTTCTTCTTGAAGAACATTTTTTTTACAGATCTTGCCTATAGTCAGGGGGAGCATGGTCAGCACAATAGGCAGAGATTTTAGCATGTACTCAGGGGGAGCACAACCCTTTTCCCTTGATGACAAAGGGGGAGAATGATCTTGAGGATCTTGGGGTTGCCATCAAGTCCAAAGGGGGAGATTGTTGGAATTTTGGCACAAGTTTGGCAGGTTCACAAGCTATGGCACTGGTGTTGTCCTTGATGGCAAATCACCTTGGTGACAGATCACAGTTCAGGCACTCAGAAAGAAGAAAAAGACATATACGCAGGTTCACGTTGGCGAAGATGCGTATACACGCGGGTTAGACATTACCAAGGAGCGTATGCGTATGCACACACTTTCATGCAAGGAAATGCGCGTATATATTGGAGAACTTACTTTTGGACCGTGGAATTTAGTCCTTGGTATCTTAACCTATGGTTTTGGACCATGGTATCTCATCATAAGTGTTAATACCAAGTATTGGGTTCATGGTATTGAATTGTTATGGTTTTGGACTGTGGTATTGTGAAAGGCAAGTCTATAAAAGAGGAAGAAGATCTTTGGGCAGAGATCATCTGAATAATAAAATATATGATAACGTAATATATCTGGAATATGGTGATTAGGTTATGGTGCAGATCTAGATCTGAAGGAAGAAGGAACCTTAGCGCAAAGAGAAGGATAAGTTCTATTAATGGGTCATAATCTTTAAGCTTGAATGATAGCATCTTTGTATGATTTTTGATATGTTATAGGTGGCGCTTGCTTGATCTATAAAATTGATAATATGGGTTAATTAGTGTTTGAATATCTGAAAGAGCGAATTATCCTTTATAGATCTGTACGCAGGTTCAGTGAAGCGAAGGCGCGTATACACGTTGGTTCAGTGAATGAAAACAGTGTATACGCAGGTTGTTCAAGACACAGGAGTTTATGCACGCATGTTGCAGGTTATTGACATAGCATACAACTTTTGAGTTGTGATCTAGCTGCTTCTGTTTACTGCCGCATTGTTCTGGGTTCAGATTTTGGTGTGTGGTTACTGTTACTATGTTTTGGGTACAGTTGTCAGAGAAGTATCTACTTGATCCAGATCTAATTGGTGAGAAGGAGATTGTTTGAAATTCTTGATGATTGATTGATGTTCATGGATCCAGTCTAAAAATTTATGAAACGTGGTCCCTAGAAGAAAGAGAAGGTTGTAGCCTTCTGTAGGCCAGCACCTATGTACTAGCGTCTTGGCTAGTGCAAGAGCAAAGGGGGTTGTAGCTTCCTTCCAGGATCAGCTGGAGAACGAGAGAGGTTTGTAGCTCTCTGCAGGTTGTAGCCTACGTACTGGTAAAGGACTGCACCAGTACATTGTAAAAGGAATTTTCTAATTAAAATAAGATAGAGACAATTTGCAGCAGGTGGTTTTAACCCACATTGGGTTTCCACCTTACATCTTGTGTTCTTGTGTGTGTTTGTCTTTAGCTCTGTTTTAATGTTTCTGGTAACTGTTAATTGATTCTAATACACAGATTAATGAACAACACCTGTAAGATAAATTAAATTATTAGTCTGCATTGCATACATGGGTTTCCTTCTCTGTAGTCGTGTATATACGCGGTTTTATCTATCTAAAGTAGCGTATATGATCTGGGTTTGAAAAAGAAATAAGTGACTTGATAATACTGATTCATCCCCCCTCTCAATATTATTTCCAACAAAAATGCAGCTCCATGAACTTCTAGATAAAAGTATATCCGCCCTAGTGTGTCTCCTTGGGAAGCCCCTGTACTATTTGTATGAAATAAAGACAAAACCTTGAGATTATGCATCGATTATTATTAGTTAAAAACTGACCATTAAACATAAATATCCATTGCCACATATTGATGATCTATTTGATCAGGTGCAAGGAGCCAAAGTATTATCAAAAATCAATTTAAGGTTTGGCTACCACCAAATAAGGATAAAGGAAGAAGACATTTGCAAAACTGCATTCCGAACTCGTTATGGTCATTACGAGTTTCTGCGGTTGCTGTTTGACCTCACAAACACCCAACTACTTTTATGAGTTTGATGCATGGTATTTTCCAGACTTATCTTGATAAATTTGTACTAATTCCTGTTGACGACATTTTAATATACTCCAAGAATAAGGAGGAGCATGAAAATCATATGAGGATAGTGTTGCAAACTCTACGAGAAAATCAGTTATATGCTAAATATAACAAGTGTGACTTTTTCAAAAGTCAGATTCAGTACTTGGGTCATGTTATATCAGTAGAGGGAATAGCGGTGGACCGGGAAAAGATCAAAACCATTATGGAATGGACCATCCCAATGACTGCTGATATCCAGTCATTCCTGGGTTTGGTGGGGTACTACAGTCAGTTCATCAAAGGATTTTCAAAAATCTCTTTCCCAATGACCTCATTACAGAAAAAGGAACACACTTTATGATGGACAATTAAATGTCAACAAAGCTTTGAAAGACTAAAGCACCTACTTACCACTGCACCTGTGTTAAAGGTAGAAAATCCAGAAAAGCCTTTTTTGGTTTGTACGGATGCTAGTAAATAAGGTGTTAGTAGAGTGCTGACATAAGAGGGAAAGGTTATTGCTTACGAATCAAGGAAATTGAAGGAGTATGAGCAACGATATTCTTCTTACAAACTTGAATTAATAGTAGTGGTGCATGCACTTAAAATGTGGTGACACTACCTATTGGGGAAGAAATTTTTGTTATTAAGAGATCAGAGCGGCCTTAGAAATTTCTTTGACCAATCTAGCTTAAATGCTTGGCAGGCCAGATGGACAACATTTTTAAGTGAGTTCGAATTCAAAATGAAACATCTTGAAGGGAAGGAAAATCGAGTGGCCGATGCATTGACCAAGAAATTACATTGTATTTATGAGGTCCAAATCAGTCAGGTACACTCAAACATCTCTGAAATCATAAAGGAAGCCTCCCTCAAGGATCTAGAGTACACTTTTCTTTGGAAATAGACAAAGGAACCTCAATTGAAAGGGGAATATCAGATTTTTAAATAAATTCAGATAAGATCCTCAGCTTCAAAAACAAAATATATGTTCCTAACCAAAATTCTGTTAAATAATTGATATTGGATGAGTTCGATAGGAAACCATGTGTTGGTCACCCAGGGTACCAAAATTTTCTTTTAGCCATCAAAAGGTTATTTTTGGCCTAGGTTAAGGAAAGTTGTCATTGAGTACTTGTCCAAATGTTTTGAATGTCAATTGGTGAAGGTGGAACATCAACATCCCATTGGTTTGTTACAACCATTTCCCATCCCAGAGTGGAAATGGGAGACCATATCTCTAGACTTCATCTCTGGCTTACCTCACACCAAGAAGCAACAAGATCAATTATGGTGGTGGTAGACAAATTGAAAAAAACCACTCACTTTATACCTATGAAATCCACTTACAAAACTATGGAAATTGCAAACATATCTATGAGGGAAATCTTTCATCTGCATGAAATACCCACGGTGGTAATTCATGATAGGGATGTAAAATTTACATTCACATTCTGGAAAATCCTGTTTTTAGGATTGGGTACCCAGATCTAATTTAGTATACCTTGCCATCTTGAAACAAACGAACAAATCGAATGAGTAAATAAAGTGTTGGAGGAGATGTTATGTATGTTTTTGATGCAAGAGACACATAAGTGGGAAGACTATCTCCGCCAAGTGGATTTTTCTTATAATAATGGGCATCATGAATCATTGGGCATGAGCCCCTTTGAGGTGTTATATGCGAGAAGGTGCAGGGTGCCCATAGATTGGAATATTCCAACTAATAAGCTAGCCTTGGGTTCTGACATGCTAGCAAAAATGGACAAGATGGTTAAGAAGGTTTCACAAAATCTAAGGGCTGCCCAAGATAGATAGAAGATGTATGCAGATAAAAAGAGAACATACACATAATTTCAGCTAGGGGATCATGTATATCTAATAGTAAACCCCAGAAAAGTTCCTTACAATGGAGGGGTTGTGCCAAGTTAGCACCTCAGTATTGTGGACCCTTTCATGTCTTGGAACAGATTGGACCGATAGCCTATAAGCTTGCGTTACCAACCCATACTCGGGTCCACAATATTTTCCATGTTTCCCTGCTAAAACAATATGTGTACAACCCTCAGCATATAATTAGCTAGGAAAATATTCAGGTAATTAGTTAGGTAGAATACATAACTTTTGGATAAACTATTTTGAGGAAGTTGTGACTGTGAATTGTATATATGCAGGTCGAATCGGAAGGAGATTTTCTGGCAGAATCTCTTCGTATTCTCAATCAGAGAGAAATCACCTTGTGGAAGAAATCCATCACCCAGGTTAAAGTGTAGTGGAAGCACTTTGGCTGAGATGAGGCCACCTGGGAAAAGGAGGAATTTATGAAGAAAGCCTATCGGGTGTTATTTTCTTAAATCAGAACGAACACCAGGGATGGTGTTCCTCATATGGGGAAGGGAGATGTAAGAGCCCAAGCTACATAAACAATTACTGTGGTTAGTAAGTTTTATTTTTATATTTCACTGCATTAATTTTCATAGTTTATGTTGTTAAAATGATAAATGGCTGAGGATGGAAGGCCAGGATATATTTGGTTACCTAATTAATGGATAATTAGGAGTTCAGGTATTTTAACAAAAGTAAAAATTGTTTCCAATAGTTAAAATAAACAGTTACAAAGGGACAGTTACCCATGTGACCCTGGGAGGGGAGATATAGATGGGAGAAGAGTCTAGAGAGGATATCTTGGAGCTGGGTGAAATAAACCAGTGGGAGAATACTCGAAGATAGTTTGCAAGGTACAATACTTGAGGCTGGATAGTGAGTCCTAATGCCCAAGGTACCCGATTGTATCTAGACTTATCTTAACTGTGAAGAGAAGAAGGTGCTCAGGGGAGAGTGTGGATGTGATTTCCAGGCTTGTGACTTGGAGGAGAGACATTCCAGATAGGATTGGAGTTGCATGTTTGCAAGTATTTAACAGATAAGTAACTCAGATATATATTTAGGAATTAATGATTGAATATGAAAAATTACTCGTTTCACTGACAAAATAAATTAAGCATAAAAGTTTCATAAAAGTGCATTTTGAACAAAAAATAGAATTAAATTACCTAGATTCCAAAGACCAGACAATAAAGTTCATTGTAACAAACAAATACACATGTATCCTTGAAACTGTAAAGATAACATGTATAATAGCAGGTTCGAAATCTTGAACACATAACACAAAGAAGGAGAAATAAGTTAAATATTTAAGAAGTCATTGACTGTTCATTCAAATTGTTACTCTTTTAAAAAACAAGAAACAGAAAATAACCTACCCATCATTATAGACTACAATAATCAAACAGTAATTAAAATATACCAGTACAGGGAAACAAAAAATTCATTCTCTTAAATGCAAAGGACTGAACATAGATAGACTGTAATTTTAAGAAACTTAAATTAATACGTAGCAGTAGAATTGTCTCTTCGGCCTGAAAATGTCACAATCATGAACAGACCCAACTCTCGAACCATTTTAAATAGATGTCCACTGTTCAACATTTTATTCTCTTAAGAGAAAAAAACCCAGGTAAACCCACAGTCGAAACTCATAACAACAGTTCAAAACCCATGCTAATGTCATGGGCAAAACATAACCAATGTACATAGACATCCAAATAAAGGTCTAGCTCACCATGTTTCAACATAAAGCCTCCACCCAGAAAACATTTCTTCCACGATGCAAATTACCATATAACTATTAAACATTTATGAACTAGAGAGGATTTTTCCAACCTGTAAACACCCACGAAGAATCATAAGCTCTTAAAAGAACAAAAGATGTTGGCTTAACCACTTGAATAGCTTTTCATCTACAGTGGGATACATGCAATCATGTACCAGTGACCACAAAATCCATTAGGAAGGTAAACCTGCTAGTGAACGAATTGAAAGACGCTGAGAGGGTGGCGACCATACCTGAGACTGGAGGATTCCATCAGATTTAGTTAGCCAAATTTAGAAACAAATACCCACAAGGAACTGTTAGAAGAAATCTATGGAAGATATGAACAACAAGAAAGCTATGTGCTTACCTTCTAGTAATCGACTTCACACCTAGTTACCTTCCACAAAACCGAGAAACCATCGAGTCGCCCTAGAAGGTGGTGGCAACGAGTTGATAACTCCACTAGATGGGAGACTAAAGTGAATCCCAAACTTAGATAACATAGAAAATTGAAACAACATAGGGTCGAGTAGTTTAGGATACCTTTCGGTGCAGGGCTAACCAAAGTATCCATTGCACATAGTTGAAATGGTCATGAGCGAACCTAAAACCACCAAAGACCAACCTTATTGTAGAACAATGAAAAACCAAAAGCTGCCAATAACAAATGACTCCATAGTAGGTATGATGTGTGGAGTTGGTTACATGGTTAAACCCTGAACCCTCACCACTGTCGGATTTCCCATCAAAGATCAACGGGAGTAAATCAGGCCAGCTATCATAGGTGAGCCCAACCGTCTAACAGATACATGCAGTGGGATAAACCATTTGTATGCTGCGTGTACCAGAGTACAAGAAACATTTAACCAAGGTTCGATCATGGACGAATACAACCATTGGGAGCCATGCGAAAATTAATTGCAAGCAAGCATATACATCATGAACTTGTTGTATTTAATATAAACAAAAAAGCCATAACTGCACCACTAGGGATTATGTAATCACTGTTATGTGTTAAATATTACTATTTTTTTTTGTATTTATTTACATATTCCATAAATTGTTTGATTGTGGTGTTATATGCATAAAATTAATTATATGAACATACAAATCTGTATCTCTCTACTCAATTAAATGATTTGTGGTCTGAAGAGGTTAAGAAAGTATCATGATGCTTTAAGGTCATCAATCTCACCCTTATAGTAATTTAGCTAGTCAAAACTTGACATTATTCAACTTAAACTCTTTATAACATACTTTATATCTAGATGGTTGAGGAGATTTTTAGTTCTATAACCATTTAAATTAATCTAAAGTAACTATCTAGCATACCTTATATGTAGATGGCTTTGGATATTTTTAGTTATATAACCATTTAAATTAATCTAATGTAACTATCAATTAATTTTTACATAAGAGGATCGTACAAGGAGCAACTACTTGTTATAATAATATATTATTTTAAATAAGACTCCTTGTAGTTATTACACTGAATATAATTATTTTGCAGACTTTAATTCACATAATTGTTAAAATAAATTGTTTAACAAATCTAATGATTTTTTTTAACAAATGTTTAACTAATATTTATTTTATATTAAATTATAAAAACAAAATAATGTAAGTAGTGAAAATAACATAAATTAATAATATATTCATTGTATTGTATTTTCCTTTTTTTAATAAATAATAAAATTTAAAAAATGTTTAACAAATGAAAAGATTCTCTACAAAATAATAATAATAGAACATGTTTCTAAAGAAGAAAAACTTCGGTGGAGGAGGAATTAAACCCGCCTTCCACTTGAGCTATTATTTTTCTTATGAGATTAATCTAATTTGGATGAATTGATGAAATACGATCAATATAGAAAAGGTTTATCATTTAATAAAAAAATTATTTTATTTAAAAGATTCTAAATTGTTAGATACAAAATATGCAAATTCCACTCATGTATATACCATGTAAGAGGGAGTAGATCAAGATAGAAAAAAGTGCAATACATAACATCAAGAAAAGGCATATAATGAAGCTCTTAAGAATCTTTAAAATCTAGGAAACATGTTACAAGCTACTATTCTACTACATATTACATAGTACACATAATTGATCAACATGATCTATCATCAAGATTATCATCACTAGCATATACATGGGAACCCTAGTATGAAATACAAAATCATCCTTTTCCATAGAGTTTTAAAACTCCTTAGAATCCATAGGAACATCTACAACTACAATAGTATAACTTGCAAAAGCATGGGCTAGCCAAGTGGCACATGTAGTCTTGGCATGTGTCATGCCTAGTGCTAGGTTGTAACTTATGCTGACTCTTACTAGTGGATCTAGATCCTAACTAATTCCCCCGATTTGAAGTCATCAATATCAAAATTAGGATCAAACTCTATTGGGTGAGAGTCCTCCTCCAAATTCAAGGTTGGATCAATATCATCTTATACAATGATATTTGTATTAGGCCATCTATGTAAAACTAAACACATCCTAGTTGATCCAGGTGGATATTGGTGGCTACCCACTAATTCCACTTGGATCCCCACCAGGGCTTCCTTCAGTTTTTCAGTTTCCTTCATTATACCGCAGTTTACTATTTTTAGTAGTTTTCCGGGTCCTAAACTTCCAGAGCTGTTTTGAGGCCCTAAGCGACGTTTTTTGGGAAATCTAC
>APFE030597493.1:107982-124330 GCA_000404065.3 Pinus taeda
GAACCTCATTTCGATAGAGGTCATGAAACGGCTGGGCTTATCGACCACAGCACATCCACAACCATACACCATCGGGTGGCTGCACCAAGGACAGGATTTTCGCGTGAGCCAACAGTGTCACCTTCCATATAACATCAAGCCCTTCATGGATAAGGTATTGTGTGACATTGCTCGCCTTGAAGTTTGTGATGTGTTATTAGGACAACCATACTTGTGGAAGCAACATGCTGTGTATGAGTCAAGGCCCTGTGCTGTTAATGTTACTTGGGTAAATAAGTTTTACAGGATACCAGAGGTAGCACCGCCTATCACCATCTCTTTGATTACTGCAAAACAATGCAGTAAGTTCATTTCCAGAACCGGGAGATTTGTTTTCCTGATGATACTCCCTCAAGAAAAGAAGAAGACAGTGGCCACGAACTCCAGACAGGGCCCCTCCACACAACAACTACAAATGGACAAGGTCATGGAGTAGTATGAGGACATCTTCACCTCACCCGCAGGGGTTCCTCTGCACTGTGACGTCAAGCACTCCATTGATATAACCCTAGGTTCACTACTGCCGAATGGACCAAACTATCGGCGCTGCAACAAAAAGGTCACATCCGTCTGAGTTCATCGCCCTGTGGGAGCCTGATTGTGCTGGTACAGAAGAAGGATGGGACTTGGAGACTCTGTATTGACCATCGGGCGTTGAACAAGATCATTGTCCACAATAGGTACGCAATCCCATGGATTTATGACCTCCTGGACCAACTAAAGGGGGGAAATATTTCAGCAAGATCGATTTGAAGTCAGGATATCACCGGGTACCAATCAAACCCTCTGATGTGTGGAAGACTGCCTTCAAAGCCAAGGAGGGCCTTCTAGAATGGTTCCTTATGCCTTTTGGATTGATGAATGCTCCTGCAACCTTCATGAGGCTAATGGATGACATCTTGCCGCCATTCACCAACTCATTTCTAGTGGTATACTTCGATGACATCTAGATCTTTAGCGAGAGTTAGGAAGTGCACCTCCACCACATCCGAAAGGTTCTCCAAACACTGCGACAACACAAGTTATGTGCCAATTTGGAGAAATGAACTTTTGGCATGACCCAGGTTTAGTATCTGAGATACATTATTAATGAACGAGGGGTGCATATGGATCCAGCCAAGATCCAAGTCATTCAGGATTGGCCATCTCCAACCACTCTGACATAGCTTCGCAGCTTTCTAGGCCTTGCCAGCTTCTACCGTAGGTTCGTTTTGGGATTTTCTCATATCACTTGGCCCTTGAGTCAAGTCACCAAGGGAGGAGCGAAAGAAAAATTCTTTTGGTCTGAATCTCAATAGAAGGCATTCATAGAGTTGAAAGATCGCCTCTACACAACAACAATTCTTGCATTACCAGACTTGCAACAACCATTTGAGGCCGAGACAAATGCCTCTGACTATGCTATTGTGGCAGTCCTTACTAAACACGGGCATCCAGTGGCATATCATAGTGAGACACTTTCAGACACAGTCCGAAAGTATCCCACTTATGACAAAGAGATGTATTCCATTGTGCAGGCCAACCAACAATGGAAGCATTACATTTTGGGCAAGGAAACGGTCATCCACACAGACCATCGACCCCTGCAGTTCATACAGACCCAAGGGAAATTGTAGAATGATATCCATCAGAAGTTGTCCACATACCTACAATAGTTCCATTTGAATATCAAGTATAAGAAGGGCAACACCAATAATTTTGTAGATTGTCTCAGTTGACCACCGATCATCGCGTTAACCACTGTGCTCAACTCTTGTGGGCACGAGACTTCTGATTGGCCACCGCTCTACAAAAGCGACCTGAAATTTGGTGACACTTACTAGACACTCTTGGAGGGTCAGCATGTTCTAGATTTTCACCTCCAGGATGACCTATTATGCCACCTGGGTCACCTTTGTGTTCCTTCAAGCGAGCGTGCCAAGATGATTTGTGAAGCACACTATAGTCAAGTTGTTGGGCATTTCGGGGTTGAAAAAATGGTGGCAGTACTGCAGAAATATTTCTATCAGCTAAATCTTTGACAGGATGTTGGGAAGTACATCAGATCATGCACTACTTGGCCATTGCCAAACCAACCATTAAGAAACAAGGCCTCTATACCCCGCTGCCTAACCCTAGTCAACCTTGGTAATCCATCTCCATGGATTACATGTTAGGCCTTCCTTCCACTAAGCATGGAAATGATTGTGTTTTTGTGGTCGTCGACAGGTTCTCGAAGATGGCCATTATGGTAGCCTGCAAGAAGAATATCACAGCGGAAGCCACTACTAAACTCTTTTTTAAATGAGTGGGGGTACACTTTGGGATCCCAGAATCTATCATTTCAGATCGGGACAACAGGTTCCTTAGTACATTTTTGTCTAATATCTAGTCGATGCTGGACACAAAACTCACTAAGTCCACAACCTTCCATCCTCCAATTGATGGCCAGACAGAGGTTGCCAACAGGATGATCGTACACATTCTGCGCATCTACAACTCAAAGCATCCACGAACATGGGACAAGAGCCTCCCCTATGTTCATCAGAACTACAACCGGACTCTCCACAACTCGACTGACCATAACCCTTTTCAGGTGGACTTGGGATTCCACCCACTATGTCCCATCGATGTGGCCATGCCATTTGCAGCTACTCACGCTGATTCTGCTCATGTCCAGTCCGAAACAGATAAGGCAAATAGCTTCATTGAGCACATCCAACATATTCTCTAGCAAGTCCATGACATTCTGAAGAAATCAAATGCCAGGTATAAGCAGCAACATGATCAACATCGGGTGCCACACAAGTTTCAAGTGGGCGACAAAGTCTGGTTGCATTTGCAAAAGGAACGCCTTACTGGAGCCTATCGGAAACTAAGACCACTCCGATATGGTCCTTACACCATTACCTAAGGCTGTGGGAGACAATGCATTTGAGCTCAACATTCCCCCATTCCTTGGCCTGCACCCAGTGTTCAATGTGGACCGCCTTCGGCCATACTTTCCACCATTACTAGACACATCCAGCATTGCAGAACAACTCACACCCACAGAGTTAAATCCATATTGCATGGAACAAGCTATAATTGATTGGATCATGGACACATAGATCAAGCACACTCGCCAGCGAAATATCCAACTGTATCGAGTTGTCAAAGTAGGCCAACTCCTTCACCAGGGCAAGTGGCTCACCAGGGACCAATTTTAGCAGAAGTTCCCTCATCTCATGGAGGAACTCAACGCAATGGGGACCATTACTTCCTAAGGGGGAGGAATGATCTAGGTGGATATTGGTGGCCACCAGCTAATTCCACTTGGATCCCCACCAGGGCTTCTTTCAATTTTTCAATTTCCTTAATTATAGCACAATTTACTATTTTTAGTAGTTTTTTTTAGTAGTTTTTCGGGTCCTACACTTCCGGAGTCGTTTTGAGGGAGGCCCTAAACGACGTTTTTCGGGAAATCTACCACTAGAGATTTTCTATCTAAAATAGTCCTTTCCTTCATTGTCCTCAAAGAGATATTTCCAACGAGCTATCATGCGCATCAAACAGAGATAATATGACAAATTCGCAACCCTGGGAAGTTGGCTGTCCAACTGACCCCAATGGGGCCCACAAACTCTTGGTGTTACATCTCCTCGGGTTAGGGTTTTCGTTGTTTAGTGTTTTCTCTTATTGTTCAATAATAAAAAGGCCCTTGAGCCTCATTGTAAGACAGTTCAGAGGCATGTAGCCGCCACATCTCTTCTCAGAGATAAGCTACCATCGCCCTAGCTGGTTTATTTCCATTTCTGTTTGTAAGCATATTTCAGTATTTTACAGTAATGAAATGAAGTATTATTTCCACTGCATATCTATCTTTATGGTTATCTCTGTATTTTATTGTGTTCCTGTTTAAATCCGGATCACTAGTTTAAGGTTGCATTGCATGGAGGTGAGATCATTTCAATAACTTTTTTCGACTTGTTTTTTCTCATTTGTGTCAATTCCATCAAAGATATAACAATTTCAATCACACCTAGAAGCACTACAATTCTGGCCCATGACTCAAATTGTAGAGTTTTATAATTAAGAGCATTGGCTATCTAACAAATCTCACCAATATGCTACGAAGATAAAGTTATTTCAAAAAAATAGATTTTCACATTGGCTAAAAAATAAGTATTCAAGGTTTGGAAAATTTATCATTAAAAAAATGTAAAAAAATTATGATTGATTACTTTATTGGTCAATGTATCTTGCAATCATTGCTAGGCTTTTTCTAAAGTTACACATGGTTCTAGTGATCTATTAATGCACTGCTAGTTACTCCATATCATTAAGGACCATGCACTCCTAGAACTCATATAATCCACCTTTCACCTCCTTAGTTTGATCTTCTTCTAATTGAGTTATGTAATGATACCATGGGTTTAGGAGAAGCCCAAATTCATATATATGGTGATGGAGTTGATTGTTCCCTATATTATCAATATTCTCCTAGATATGCATATAATTGGCTACTTTATCCTTATAGGTTGTCCTTCTCTACTCCTTTTCTTGATAAATAGCCTTATAGATGTAATTGATAGCCAGTTTTACCCAATCCTGTAACTACAACACCTTAATAATGAGATTGCTAATTTTCACAAGCATTGTTACTTTTTTCCAAAAAATGTGATCCAAATATTTGATTTTTGTGTATATTCCACATTATTTTCAAAATTCATGATATCTAATTTAGTTCATCACTTGAGAATGTTTTGTTTCAAATCTTTTGCTTGGGAAAGTAGAATTTGCATTATAAGGAACTGCGTTGTAGATCTGATGTTCGAATCCCTAACAAGGTACTTTCCCTTAGTATTTCTTATCATATGGTTCAACACTCATGAGGGTTGTAGATTTATTACATGATTCACTTGGCATACTCTAGAGTGTTTTTCATCCAGTCCTCTTTTGTTATGCCTTCAAGCATCAGGTCTTGAGGTCTGTAGCATATAGGGTCCAATATATGGTTTTGTATTTAGATTCTAACATTTTACTAGGAAAAATCCCCAATGGGGGTGTTAATGGTATTTAGGAGATTTCCTTGGGGGCTTTCCTTGCTACCCTTAGACGCGATGGTCATTTATGTTGAGTTGGCATGGACATCCCCTAACATGCATGTGGATGCAGGTCTCTAGAAGCATCGCAAGTGTTTTAAAGTCGCTCATGCAATGGACTTCAAGGCATTTGGTAGAGGATCTAACAAAGGAGGTGAGGTTCAGTCCTCAACTTCCCTATTGTTGTTGTCTCTCTTGGTTTGTGGTGAATTGTTCCTCCTTCTCTAGTTTGTGTATGTTGTTGAGATGGTGAAGCCTGGGCTCATGGATTTCCCGTGGACTAGGTCTCTAGAGAGGGTAAAGTCTGGGCTCAGGGTCTTTGACCTCACATTGGTGCTCTTGGTGCACACTCTAGAGTGAGATCATCCTTTGACCGCCTCCATTATATTACAGGTCACCTAGCCCCTTTTCTTATTTAACTATGTTTTCTTTAATGTAGAGATTGAGTTTGTGTATTTCAAATTTTTACATTTGATATGGGCCCGGTCTCGGTATTATCGTTTTGTCTAGTTTTGTAAGGTTTTATAGCTAGTTAGAATCTTATGGGTGGTGTTTTCCATAGAATTGGAATTTCTACTTCTGTCTTAAATTTCCTTGTGTGTTATCCTATTAATTTGAAGGTCAAGACTTATGTGTTCGATTGATATTGGCTCTTCTTGTATCTGAAGCATCATTGTAACTCAAGTTTGTCGGGTTTCATGTGTTCTTACTCTTGCTTAATGGTACTAGGGTGGGGGGCATTATTTCAGTTTCAACATCTGTGGTTCAGTCTCAAGGGGAATTCTCTCGATGTGAAGTATGTTTCATGAGAATTGGTGATGATATCACGGGTTGGTGCTCTAGCCATATTGAGGTTTCTTATGGTTTCATCTTTTGTTTCATTCTAGGTAGAGGTAAATTCAACAACTACTTCAGGTGTGCTTTGTTGTTGTTTCCATGTTTCCTAAGTAGTGTATACATTGTAGAAGTGGGGGCGGGGGTAATAGTCCATATGTACAATGAAGAGCGATATTTTTCTCTCGGGATTTGACTACCTCAAATTTCAATATAGTGTCGCTGGAAACAAGAAGCGAAATAAAAAAAATGGAAACTCAAGTCGAGGTGGAGGGACAATCCCACTCTAATTCATAAATCTTGGAGTATATGTCTACATGGATTCCAGTCCCCTGCCACACTAGGGGAATGAAGAAGAAATACCTGAATTTTGTTGCCTTGCATTGGAAAATGAAAAACCTATTGGGGTTGTTTCTAAAGGATTAATAGGTAGAGTGGTACAATGTCATTTCCACCTTGGAAGACATTAAGAGAATGCTAAAAAAATGATTTTGTTTGGAAAAAATTGACGCATTATGTTTCTATGAAGAGGGGAACATTCACTGTGAATTTGATAATTCTGAACCCACAGATCCTCTATGATCGAGTGCAAGAGCTCTTGGTACTATCTCTTTCATAATAATTTGAATGATCTATTATGTTTGTCAGTTTCTTAGGCTTTCTATTCATTTAGCTTTAGGTCAAACTATTAATGATGGCTTTGTTTTCTATGATGTACTTGGTCTTAGTGGTATTTTGAGTTTTGAGAGTTTTGTGAACATGGATGTCTATAAATGTTTTTTGAACATGGATATCTATAAAAGTGTTGGTTTTTTAAATTCATGGTAGTTGAAATGAATACTTGTAAAGTTGTCAGTTGGATAGTTGCCAAAATAATGCAATCATGATTTTTTTTTAAATAGAAAGAATTAATTAAAAAAAAATAGCAGTAAAAACATAGTTAGATTCATTGTTGTGATGAACTAAACAAAAATTTCATCTCCTTATTAACATGAAAATATAATATAAAAATTTAAATAATGGGTTTTCATATTTCACATTATTAGGTGCATCAATAGATGTAAAAAAAACATGGTTCCTAGTTATCAAGTGCAAGGAAATTTATGATTTTATGGTTCTCTCCATTAGTACATCCATTTTACATGATGGTACAACCTATTTTGGTCCATGAAACTTTAAAATTCTTGAAGAATCTTTTTTTAAAATATATGCCCTCAAGTTATGCATATTATGGCCTTTTAAGTTCTTTTTGTAGCATTACCATTATCCCACATAAGTTGGTAATAATGATAGCAGGATATAGTGGAGGCAATATCTATATCACACCACCATATAGTGATGTATTCAGATTTAATGTATTGGTATTGTTTTTTCTAGTGTTTATATGAGGTAGGCTAAGTTTGACTTCATTGAGAGGAATTAACAAATATGGGCGAAGGTGTAAAATATCTTTGGATGTCATTCTTATTTTTAAGTTTCATATTAGGAGGGAGGGAAAATAATGATAGGAGTTCATAAAATTGGGATAAGGGACCAATGAAGATCCTTCAAGTAATTCAATACTATATTTTACTCTGATTATAAAAAATTACCTCTTCCCCCCTATTTCATAATTTATTTATTTCCCTAGACTTCTCTTTTTCGAATTTCCCAAACTAATTCTGAAATTGTAATCTAATATATCCAATATCTTGTAATGGTTACTTATATGGGGAAATTTGGCTTCTCAAACTAGCCAAGTTTTGTTTCAACATATTAATTCCCCCTACCTATCTTTCCCCTTGATGTGTTTCTTGCAAAATTTGCAGCAAATCTCATTATTCACAAGCTTAGCATTTATCCATGTAGGGTGTTTGACTCTTAGGGAAATAATAAAATTTAAATGGAAATAAATATGAAAATATGCAATATTACAAAGTTGTCTTAAAATGTAAAGTCCTAGTACATACTCAAAAATTCAAACTAGTAGAATTTAAGAAGATTGAATGCATAAAATTTTAAAGACATATTTAAAGTGTGAAATTTAATGTGAGGAAAAAACAGAGATACATTATCATTTAATTCTCAACGTAGTTTGTAATGGGAAGAATAGAAAGTGTCCATGAGAACATGGCCGAAAAGTCCTCTAGGCTGGAACATGGGTTGTATCCCCCTCACGTAGATGCCAAATTGACCACAAATGACCTAAGATAGCCTCCAAATATGCTTGAATCTCACTGTAAGTCATTGCTATTAAATGTTTCTCTAGCACTTAAAATTCTCAAGGACAATGGTGTGAGACAAATGGAGGGTGTGGGAAGGGGTGGTGTGGGTTCACTTTGTAGTTTATTTTAGGTTTAAAGTTTTTGAAATTATGTATTAGGCAATTTAAAAAAGGTTGACTTAGTCATAGGCTCACTTTTTAGTTTATTATAGGGTTTAAAATTCATTAAATTATGTTTTAGATAACAATTTCTGTATATGGAATTTGTGCATATACAAAATTTATGTATAGATGGAAGATATACATATATCTTCCATATATGCACAATTTCCGTATATGTGCAATTTCTGTATATGGAATTTGCGCATATACGGTGAAGATACATAAACGACATGCATATACGGAAGATATGCACATATAAGAAAGTTAGGGATATACGGAAGATATGCGCATATCTTTCGTATATCCACAATTTCCATATATGGAAATTGCACATATACGGAAATTGTGCATATACGGAAGATATGTGGATATCTTCCGTATATACATAATTTTCTTATATGTGCACATTTCCGTATATGCGCAAATTCTGCATATGGAAGTTGTGCATATACTATAGATTCACATATATAAAAGACATGCATATATGAAAGATATACACATATAAGTAAGTTACGCATATACAAAAAATATGTGCATATATGGAAGTTGCGCATATACAATTGATGCACATATACAAAAGATGCACATATATGGAAGTTATATATACTAAAGTTTCACATACATGGAGGTTATGTGTATATACGAAAGTTGCACATATACCTTGAAGATATGTGCATATAGAAAAGATTCGCATATACAAAATATATGTGCATATCTTCCGTATATGCACAATTTCTGTATATGCAAAATTTCCATATATGGAAATTGCACATGTACAGTAGATCCACATACATAAAAGATGTACATATATGAAAGATATTCACATATAAGAAAGTTACACAGATACGGAAGATACGCGAATATCTTCCGTATATGCACAATTTTTGTACATGGAAGTTGCACATATACGGTAGATGCACATATAAAAGACGTGCATATATGGAAGAGATGGACATATAAGAAATTTACGCATATACGGAATATATGCACATAAACGGAAGTTGTGCATATATGGTAGATGCACATATACAAAAGATGGAAATATATGAAACATATGCGCATATATTGCATATATTCACAATTTCCGTATATGGAATTTTCGTATATACGATAGATGCACATACATAAAAGACGTCAATATATGGAAGATATGCACATACAAAAAAGTTATGTATATACAGAAGATATGCACATATCTTTCATATATGCACAATTTCCATATATGCACAATTTTTGTATATGGAATTTGCGCATATACGAAATTTATATATATACAGAAGATATGCACATATCTTCTGTATATGCACAATTTCTGTATATGTGCAATTTCTGTATATGGAATTTACGCATATACCTAGAAGATATGTGCATATAGAAAAATTTCGCATATACAAAGGATATGCGAATATCTTCCGTATATGCACAATTTCTGTAGATGAAAAATTTCCATATATGGAAGTTGCACATGTGCGGTAGATGCACATACATAAAAAATGTACGTATATGCAAGATATGCATATATAAGAAAGTTACGCATATACGAAAGATATGCACATATTTTCCGTATATGCACAATTTCCATATATGTGCAATGTTTGTATTCGGAAGTTGTGCATATACGGTAGATGCACATATATAAAAGACATGCAAACATGGAAGATATGCACATATAAGAAATTTTCGCATATACAGAAGATATGTGCATATACGGAAGTTGCGCATATACAGTAGATGCACATATACAAAATATGCACATATACAAAAAAAAGCGCATATATTGCGTATATGCACAATTTTTGTATATGCGCAATTTTTGTATATGGGATTTGTGCACATACAAAATTTATGTATATATGGAAGAGATGCGCATATCTTCTGTATATGCACAATTTGCATATATGCACAATTTTTATATATATGATTTGCGCATATACGATGCAAATACATAAACGACGTGCATATACGGAAGATATCCACATATAAGAAAGTTACAAATATACCGAATATATGCGCCTATCGTCCATATATGCACAATTTCCGTATATGCGTAATTTTTGTATATGGAATTTGCGCATATACAATGCAAATACATAAAAGATGTGTATATACGGAAGATATGCACATATAAGAAAGTGATAGATATATAGAAGATATTCGCGTATCTTCTGTATATGCACAATTTCCATATATGCACAAAAATGCAGTCTCTATATAGGCACAACCTCTGTATATACACATCTATATATACGCAACTTCCGTACCCAAGAGCGTTATCTGCCAAAGAGCATATTATAGTTCATAAATTGCTAGTGTGTCGCCGAGAGTTCAGTTTCAAGGATCTTTTTCCTTTTATGTGACCCTCTCACTTTGCCTCTTGAAGAAAATGGACCAAGTCTTCTATTGTGATAATAAACAAGAATGGGGATAAGGAATCACCTTACGTCAAGCCTTGGATGGAGTGGAATTTCCTTGAGGGAGATATATTGAGAATAATAGAAAAGAAAGGGGTTATTACCATGGATCTAGTCCATCATATCTAGTCTTAAGAAAATACAATGGTTGCCAACATCTGAAAGAGGAATTGCCAATTTAAGTGATCATATGCTTTGGATAAGTCCAATTTCATCAACATTCCCTAGCCTACTTCGAGATTTCAAAGAGTGAGGTATTTCATGAGCCGAAATTATGCCATCAAGGATTTATTGCCCCACTATAAAGTTTGTTTGTTTTGACCTAATGATGATGGATGAATCTACAAAGTGGTTGATTCCAGATGGATCTACAAAGTGAATGTAACAACCCTAGTGAAAATTCCATGTAAGAAATGTTAAAAACAATAGCCACGGATGAATGGGACACTTATTCCAAGCTGAATGTTCGGAAAGACATCCTATGGGTGTTCGTTTCGTTATTGATGGCTAGGGAAATTGGCAAAGGAAGTGACATGAAGAGAAAATGGTTCATGGCGATTCTCCAATAAGTAAAATATCCCTACACTTAACTCTGTTGTTTACACCTGTAGGTTACATGTCAATGATATGTTTGATGAAATTCTTATCATGGCTAGTAGGGGTATGGTTAAGGCCTTGATCAACTATTTACTTTTGCATCATTGTTTCCCTGTACTTAATTATGAGCTTTCATTCCATTCTAGGCAATGGCCTGGGCTTTGGGCCTGAAAAAGTGGCTCAAATCTCAGAGTCACTAGTGTATAATTGGTAAGTTTCATCCACAGTTGCTGGCATGTAGGCCTATTAGAGTGACTTTAGGTCTCTGGTCGCTCCCTTTCCCATAGCATGAGAGCGACTGAACCTTAAATTGTCAAGAACAACAGTGGGACCCTGGAACAAGTTGTCTAAGTGGTTGACTTGTCTCCCGAGGGTTCTGTTGATGGTGTTGGATGACTATGTGTGATATTATGTCAATTCCACTTCCTTAAGGTCACCTAGGATATTGAATCTAATCATAGTAGCCTCTCATCTGATGTTTACCCTGGATGGCACGGTAACTTGGGTGGATGTGGGAGAAGGGTTTTTCATGAGCATGTGACAGGTTATTTCTAAGAGGCCTTCAAGAAATTTCTTGTGAAGTTTCCATATTCATGGAATATATTACACTTGAATGGGAATTAGTCATAGTCTACCTCTTAAATACAGCTCCAATTGTTAGGACTGGGTTGGATTGTCTTTGATAAAAAAAATTCAAGGTCCACTTCTTCACATAGTCTTGCACAAGAAACCATCCCTTCTTTCAATTCTTCCTTACAATGCATTTCCTTAAGGTATTTACAATGTTTTTTAAAGTTTCATCATTCAAACAATGAAGAAGGAGATTTAGGAGATTAACCCATACAGGAACAACAAAAGAATTATTATTTTGGAGGCTAAAATTAGGGATTCATTTATTCAAATAGAGCCCTTGGGCCCCTATGAAGTATCATTCTTGAAGACTAAGCCTATATATCTTCCTTCTCTTGAAAGAGAAATGCAAAATAAACTCTTCCATAATGATAGAGAGAGTTTACCTTTAATTATTGGTATCCAATTTTTATTAACCTAATTTCCTAATGGATAGGGAGAAGGCTATATACTAGTAAATTATCTTATGAAGCCTTGCTCTACAAGGCTTAAAGCCATCAATTGAGACTAAGCTACTTGGAAAGCAACTTTGGTTATCTACTCCAAGTATTTGACAAATATGGATTTGACATTTTTTTTTTTCCATTTTTATCTAACATGCAACCGGGGCTGCAAATGATGCAATGTTGAGAGGAGGTGGGGGAGGCAGTGTCGCGGGTGGAGGTAGACTTCCTCTTGAGGAGTGATCTATAGGGACAAGCGACTATGGGCTAGAATTGTAAAAGGGCACATAGGAGAGAAGTAATCAAAAGGCCATTTTTTGAACTATGTGACTATCATTATAAGTAAAATCAAATTTGATTATGTCCATTGCTAAATAAAAAGAAATAATATCTACCCAATTTTTCATTTATATTTAATAAATCTAAATGCTACAAATTAATTTTGTTTAATATATGATGGACAACAAAAATAAAATCTCTTAATTATTTTGAAGATTAAAATAATTTAATGATAACACCTTTGTGTTTATTACTAATTGCGAAGATATTTGGTTTCATAACACGAAGGTCAAATAAATTTTAGAAAATGGATTAAACCATATTAAAAAATATACATAAGTTCATTTAAAATCAATAAGAATTTAGTGGTAATTCATCAATAATAGTGCAAAACAATCAACAACTCAGACAACCATCATTAGAGAAATTTTGAAGTAAAAAATGGGCCTCAAAACAAAAATGTACAACAAAAATCAACTTTATAAGAACCAATAGGATTCACAATGATAATGTCAACCATGGAGGATGATTCACCATTTTTGGAGTAAAAAGGTAAAAACAAAAAAAAAAAAACAAAAAATTATATTTTCAACTTATCTCCCTGTTATCACTCAGGTTGTCGCTAGGCTCCTGTAGGGATATGGCCGAGGTAACCACAAACGAATCTTTGGATTGCAGGTTCTAGCCCACCTGCAATCAGAGAGGGCTCTCTATTAATGATTCAACTTTGTTGATGAATTTAGGCTAACTTTTGGCTCAGGGGTTTTTGTTTGTGTTTGGATGGAAGGAAAATGATTTCACGCAGAGAGGCAATTTATGAAGTGATAAGTTTCAAACCATTGGTCATGGATTCATGGGTTAGGATTATCAGTGCGTCTTTCTGGTCATAAGAGAAATAATGAAGTAGGATAGCTGCTCATAACACAATCTCCAGACTAAAAGGATGAATGATGTGTAAGGAATGAGAGGCACTTAAGAATCTCTCATTTAACTTAACAGGGGGAAAGATGATCTCTATCTAGGGGCAATGAAGAATCCCTGGATAACTGTTTTGGTTTAAGGCAAACATGAGCCATGTGGAATTCATATTTATGCTTAAACAGAGGAAAACATAAAGAAACAACAGAAATTGAGCATAGAGTGTATTTAAACAAATTCTAAGCTAATCTCTCTTTCAACTGTTTAATACCGTAATTCATGAATGAAAACAGAGGTAAGAAGCACTTATTGAGTTATGCACAGCACGAGAATTCCATAATCACTCTTCAACCAGTAAACACAGTGAACGATCCATTCTCCAAGGCTCATAAGTAGTCTTTGATTATAGAAACTTATCAGATATTGCAGTGTGAGTCTCTCCCGGAGCAAAATCAGCTAGAGATAGCTTGTTGACTAATAAACCAACCAACCAACCAACCCGTAATACAGTATTCAGGGTTGTCTTTATAGTGCAAATATCTCAAACTTATTTATTACAATTCACCTAAAACAGGTCTGCAAAAAGAGCTTTCTAAACCTAAAATTGTGCCAAAATTAAATGCAGGTAAATATCTATTGAACTGTGTCAGAGGTAGCTGGATTAAAAAGAGTGCAATGTGGCCCTTGGAAGCTCAATGCAGTACTGCTGGAATAACTGTGCTTTGGGATTTGCAGTTCTATTCTGGTGTGAGTTTAAATGTGCAATAACCATGATGTGAGAGTTTTGAGTGGCCTCGCCCTCTTTCTTTGACTTTGCTGGAACGTATTAAATGTTCTCCTGCTTTGGGCCACTGTTAAGATCTTTGTTGATACTCTTTGCAGCTACATTGATGGTCTCCGCCGCTTTCTGATACTCTTTGACGTGTTTTCTCTCAGTGAATTTGATCTGATACTCTTTAATCGATGTCTCTGGTCTCTTCCTATCTTCAAATCGGTTTAATTTGGAAGAATCGGGCAATTTCGGGCCTTTTCGGTGCAAAACGGGCCAAGGAATCAAAAGATTCCCTAAATATTCCCCAATATGGCCTATTTCACGTAGCGATGCGCGATTAGGGCTTCGCGCTAATCGCGCATCGAAAACTGCCTCCGTTTCTCATTCCAGAGCTCCAAAGAACGATTTTTCCTCTTGCGCGAATTTTTGGTTTTTTGGCTCCTGACATCAGCATGATGTTAGCAGTACGACAGATGACATTAGCATGTTGATGTCAGCAGTGGGGTCCTTTGGTACGGATGTGACGTCATCAAGGTGACGTGGCAGTACGACGGGGTGACGTGGCAGGGATACGTGGCAGGGTGACGTGGACCGGGCGCAGGCAGGGTGAGATGACGTGGGGGCGACTTGGCAGGATAAGGTGGCGCTCCTGTTATGTGAGGGGAGGGCGGTTTTCCCTGTGCATCGGACCGCCTTTGGTACGAAGGTGGTTTATGTCAGGGGCGGCCCAATGCAATGGGAGGCCGTCACCTGTCCCGGTGTATGACGGTAAAACCGTCGGACATCGGGTGGTAACCTACCACCGTAATCGGGCGCGTGATGCGATCAAGGACCGTCGGATTTGGGGGAGGCGATCCAACGGTGGACAGGAAAGGGAGATGCGTCGGGTTTAGCAAAGGTGCGCGTGCGTTAAATGCTTAATTTTTCGCGGCGCGGTGGGTTTTTAACTTTAGAAAATGGGTAAATGTGTTTGCGTGGTGAAAACTTATCAAACAAACATATATATTTTTCACAGAAGAATGCGCGGGGAGGGTTATTTAGCATTTGGAAAGGGTTCCCTTAGTGTTTGGAAGGGGTCCATACACTTGGGAGTGGAAATTTTTTGCAGAGGGAGGGTTCTTACTAAAGTCCAGGTGACTTAGTAATTCCCAGTGAAGTATTTATGGTTATATTTCAACCAGGGGGAGGGGATATTTACATAAGGATATTCTCTTCATAGTTTTAGTATGGGGACACGGAAAATATAGGGAGTTAAATAATAATGTCAGTAGTTAATATGGAGATTACAAGAAAGCGCTAAGTTTCAGAAATCTTAGGCTTGAAAAGGGGAGATAGAACGTTATAGAGAGAGTATGGATTCTCTTTGAGTGAAGCAAGTCTTCACCCAAGCTAATGACATGAAAATGATGAAACTAAGAGATATCAAGCAGATCTTGACCTCTTTTTGGGCAAATTAGTTAATGATTTGGGGGAGATGGAGAAAGGAAGTTAGTTATGCCTGTTTTGAGCTCTTTCACATAAAACTGCTTGGTGATTGTGTCTTGAGTAGAGATGACACCCTGAAAACATGGAACTGATCAGCAATCAAGATTCTGCAACCTCAAAAGTACCTACCCAGCCTACATACCTAACATTTTTTTCTTCTTTTGGTTTGGGTGCACTTAGACTTGCAGACCCATCATTTCAATTTTTTTTCTTTATACCTTCCTATCTACAAACTACCCTTTTTTCTTCCAAGGGCCCAGATTAAGCAGTTGGGCTCCTTTGATTCTCTACCTATCTAAGAATCTTCCAAAATTAAGCTGTTTGGACAGATTTTCATCCTCTATAATTCTAAAACAGGAAATTGAAACCTAGGGAGACCAAGATTAAGCTGTTTGGACCTCCCTTTAGCTGAAAATTGTACAAAACTGGAATAGCTTCTCAAAATTTGGAAAGCAGTTAGATGAACTCTGAGTAGCCTTCTTTGCTTGGTGACTGTTTAGCAAATATGGAGC
>APFE030597502.1:2273-16144 GCA_000404065.3 Pinus taeda
ATTTCAGTGGATGATGATCGGTCATCACCTTGCTCATTAGTCTCAGAAGTCGACATGGTGTTATTGAGCAAGGTGGAATAAACCAGTCCAAATGATCGCTGCCCTGCCTGCAAAATGCTGTGAAGTATGCTCGGCAAATATGGATGAGTTTGAAGAAGGTTTGCTGATCAAATGAATTTATATGGCTTGAAAACCACGCGCTGCCCAGATGTCCGCGCACCTCTCCCAGATGTCCGCGCACCGCCCAGGTAACTGCGCGCATGCAAATTCCTGTGTAAATTTTGCTCTCTCAGAGCCGCGCACCGCCCAGGTAACCGCGCACCTCTCCCAGATGTCCGCGCGCACTCCCAGGCACTGAAATTGCTGGATGCTGCCCGAAATTGTCTCCTTTGCCTTTGTCTTGTAAATTCTTAGTTGACAAATGCACAATGAGAGTCTTTGAAGAGGGAATTAACCTTTATATGCTTCCATTTAAAAAAATATTAAACTCAAAAACCCACTTTATAATGTTTATACTTTGACATTCTTTTTCACACTGTTTTGGAGTCATTTTGTCCTGAAATGAGCTCTTTTGATGCATTTGACTTCGTTCTTTTTGCAGGTTGACCATTTGACGAACTGTGGAGAAGGAACCAGGGTTGTTGCCAGCACTTTAGCAAATTTTCTGAGAATTTCTTTATTTTTACAAATTTGTCATGATCCTTGGACTTAAAAACAGAGTTTTTTAAATCCAAGGCATAAAATGATCTGTAGCTGATGAAAGTAACAATGAAACACATGTACATACCTCCCTCTGGCTTGCTGGGCACTCACTGACCTTGACTCGTGACCTTGACATAATTTTGACTCAAAACCCTAGACCTAAGACCACGGGACCTCAAGACAAAATAACGACAAGTATGACTCAATTACATTGTAGTATGACCTCATCCAGCAAAGCCAAGAAGGGAAAAATGACTAGCTTCCTCCATTCAGTGTTATGGCATGCCTAGCGGGATGCAAAATTGACACTGATGAGAGACCTAACCATGCATATGCAAAGAGAAATTGATTACTGATGGAGGGCTTAAGACCGACACTAACAGTGGCCACAACCTTCGTCTTTCCATGAGGGTGAATCATAAGGAAAACAAATTTGCTAGTTTGGGAAATGATCTTACTACATTGCTTTATAGTGCTCAAGGAGACGATGGTAGGCAGGGCTACCTCCGATATCTTGTACAACTTATTTCCCAAAGTAATAATCACAGAGTGAGGTCTAGAATCATATACATCATGTCACTTCCACAAGTATGGTTGTCCTAATAATACATCACAAACTTCAAGAGGAGCACAATCACACATCACCTCATCGGTGAAGGGCTTGATGTTGTAAGGAAGGTGACACTGTTGGCTGACGCGGAGATCTCGTCCTTGGTGAAGCCACCTAACGGTGTACGGTTGTGGATGTGTTGAAATGAGGTTCTTTTGGCTCTCGCTATCGACAATGAACTGTAGCGGAGAACCCTTCACCCACATATGTGAGTGGAAGAGGCATTCCCCCACCTCTGGATCTTCAGGTTCATTCTTTTGGATCTTGGTGGTGTCCACGATGGCACTGACATTCTTGTCAATTATCTGCTTCCATTTTACATTCCCCTTATTAGGTTCTGACTCAGGGTTGGAACATGAGTTTGAATTGGAATCCTTCAGCTCAACCACTAGTGGTTGCTTGGATTGGCACTCACTTGTGTTGTCAGTGGAGCTCTTATGGAATTCACACCATTTTCCTGTGTCCTTCTTTGTCTTTGTGGTGTTGTTCTTTACTTGCAGCTTTGACGGGTTGTCTTGGGTCATTCTGCCTTGGCTTTTGCCTTTTCTCTATGGTTTGGGGGTGCCTTTTCCTTGCTTCGGATTCTCAGATCCAAAGTCTCACTTCTTCTATTTAAACTTTTTCTCAATCTTGATAACGTATCAGTATGTCATGTCAAGTGAGGAGATGTTCAGGAACTCCATCTCATCCTGGATGTACTTATGTAGATAGCCACAGTACTTGAGTACCAAATGCGCTCATAATGCTTGATGCCCAATTTTGTGCGGAGGGTATGGAAAGCATTTGTGAACTCTTGCACATCTTGGTCCCTTCGTTATCGTGGCGTGGTCCAATTTATGTATTTATCTTCATAGCCCCCGAAAAGTTAATATTGTTCCTTGATGGTGTCTTGGAAAGAATCCCAAGTGGGTGTGACTGAAAATAGTGAGGATTCCCTCTCGTACTTTTGTTCACAATAGGTTTCCCACTAGTCCTTGACGTGTGGGGTGGCTTTGAGAAGTGTAAAAGTAATATTTTCTCGATTGGAAAAGTCATGAACAAAAAAATATCCTTTCAACAGATTCAACCATTTATCTACGGCATCTGCATCTATCTAACCATCAAATATGGGAATATCAAAGTTAACTTATACCTCAAAAGCAGTGGCACCTCCAAAGTGGTTGCTGGATGAAGATGCATCGCTTATGGGTAGTCATCGAAGGATCTGGACAAAGTTATCCATCATCGTGTTCGCCTGTCACTCAAGAGCTTCCTCGAGCAATATTTTGAAAGGATCTTCTTCCCCCTCATCTTTATTTTCTCCCGCCATGGGAGAACGTCAAGGTTTGCGAAGCTAGTCTTTGAAAGGTTGAACCAATTCAATCCCTAACTCCTTATACCTTGATCTCGTTGGGGACATGCAAAGAAAAATAGAGAAAGAGCATATCTCTTTGATAACACTAATCCAAACTTAAATAGGAACGCAACAAATTAGAGATATAGCCATAAATACATAGAAGCAACACAAATAACACTTCATTTCATTAATATCAAAATACTGAAATATGCTTACAAACATAATGGAAATAAACTAGCTCTGCTGATGGTAGCTTATCTCTGAGAAGAGATGTGGCGGTTACATGCCTATGAACTATGTTACAATGAGGCTCAAGGGCCTATTTATTATTGAACAACAAGGGAAAACCCTAAACAACCAAAACTCTAACCCTAGGAGATGTAACACTAAGAGTTTGTGGGCCCCGTTCGGGTTAGTTGGGTAGTCAACTTCCCGGGGTCGTAACTTGGTCATATTATCTTTGTTTGGAGCGTACGATACCTTGTCAGAATGGTCTCTCTGAGTACTATAGGATTTGCAACATGCCCCCAGTTATGGCTATGGGCTTGCTGCGGACCTCAAAAAACATTGTTTAGGGGGTCAAAACTCCTTCAGAAGTTCAGGACCCGAAAAACTACTAAAAATAGTAAATGTTGAGATAAACAACGAAACATATGAAACCGAATGGAGGTCTAGGTGGAATAGGCGGGTGGCCACCAATATCCACCTAGGTCAGGCACCTTGGAAGGGTGTACTAAGAAATAGAAACAACAATTGGAGGAGTTGCTACATACATACAAGGATGTGTTTTGAGAGCTTAAAGTGTTACGACCTAAGAGAGAAGTGGAGCATGAGATCCAGCGATTTCCAAACTCCCCATTTCCAAATATTGGGTTGTACCAGCAGTCTGTTATAGAAACAAGTGAGGTGAAGAAATAATTGCAGTAGTTGTTGGAACAGGGTGTCATTCGACCAAGTACATAACCATGTGGGTCACCCATCATCATTGTGTCGAAGAAGGATGAGACTTGGCATATGTGTATAGATTACAGGGCGTTGAACAAAATCACGCTTAAGAAGAAATATCCCTTGCCCGGGATAAATGATCTGCTAGATCAATGGCAACAAGCAAAGTACTTCACCAAGTTGGACTTGATGTTTGGATATCACGAGGTTCGAGTCAAAGAAGAAGATACACGAAAGATCGGCTTCAAAACCAGACAAAGTTTATATGAGTGGTTAGTCATGTCATTTGGCCTATGTAATGCACCAAATACATTTATGAGATTAATAAATGGTGTATTGTGCCCTTTTATAGGTTCATTTGTTATTGTCTATTTGGATGACATACTGGTATATAGTGCTACCTGGGAGGAGCATATGTCACATTTGATGCAGGAGTTGGAAACATTGAAGAAGCACCAGCTACTAGCAAATCTCAAAAAGTGCGAGTTTGCGCAATAGTATTTCATGTATCTGGGGCGCGTGATCGGTGGAGGATAACTGAAGATAGATCCTTCCAAGATGGAGGCCATCATGAAATGGTTAGTACCTACTAATGTTTTTGAGGTCATGAGTTTCATTGGGGAAACACAATACCTGAGAAAGTTCATAGCCTCATTTTCAGTGGTAGCAACACCGCTCCATGCCATAACAGCGAGTGGTAAGAGTTTCTAGTGGGGAAAATGTTATGAAACTAGCTCACAAAAAGATAGAAAAGATAGAACAATGACATAAAAACTAGCCTCTTCGAGGGCGCAACCTCCTTTACATTACACAAATGAACAATTTTGGATGATACAAATGACAAGGCCTCCTTTCTATATATAGGAGTCTAAGGGGTCCCAATACAATCAGAGCATACATAACAATAATATTGTAGGGGCACAACAATAACAATAGTGGGCTTCTATGGGGTATAATAATAACAACATGGGGACTATATGGGAACAGTAATACAATAAGGGGGTTGCACTAATAACAATAAGGGGTTACACTAGTAGTATAGGGACCTAACATGCCCCTCTCCTTCAAAAAGTGTTGTCCTCGATGCTTGAGTAGTTATGGATGCTTCTGTATAAAATTATCATCCTCCCATGTGGAATCTTCAGTGGGTAAGTTCTTCCACTTGATGAGATACTCTAAAATTGATTTGTAGCTATTGATTTCTTATTATTATGGAAATATTGTTTGAACTAGGATCTTCTCACCTATAACCTTCTTTAAGCATGAAACATGGAAAATTGAGTGCACTCAGGAAGATGCAGGAAGCTCCAATTTTTATGATATAGTACCAATATTTTGTAACACCTTGTGCGGACCATAATACTTTGGTGATAATTTATTATCCTTATTAGCTTGCTTGAGGGACATTTGTTTGTATCGTTGTAGTCGTAGAAATACCCAGTCACCTACATCAAAACTTATTTCATTGCGATGTTGATCTGCCTGTTGTTTCATTCTATTCTGCGCCAAAATGAGGTTATCCTTTAAGAGTTTGAGAACGTGTCATTGATGCTCGATGTGATCTTCCACTGCTTGAACCTTAGAATTTTCTTTTAAAGATGATGTGATGGATTGTGGATGATATCCATAAATTTCCATAAATGGGGTCATTTTTGCTGCAGTATGGAAGGAAGTGTTATACCACCATTTAGCGAGAGGCAACCACTTGACCCATTGTGTTTGTTTATCATATACAAAGCAACGAAGATATCCTTCCAAACATTTGTTCACTATCTCAATTTTGCCATCAGAGTCACGATGATAAGCTGAGCTATGAGCTAACTGAGTACCCAAATATTCCACCTCTTGTACTCCAAAGAAACATTTGAATATTTTTGCAGATAATTATTTCTCCTCCAGTAGTTTGAGCACCCTGTCAACATGTTGAACATGATCCTTCCAAGACTTGTTGTAGATTAGTATATCATCAAAAAATATTATCACAATTTTCTAAGGGTTTGAAAATGGAATTCATCAAACCTTGAAATGTAGAAGGTGCATTGGTAAGGCCAAAAGGCATGACCAAAAATTCATAACGACCCTCATGAGTTCTAAATGTTGTTTTTGGGATTTCTTCAGTCTTCATTCTGATTTGATGATATCCTTAACAAAGATCCAACTTGGTGAAGTAAATTGCTACATGTAATTCATCCAATAATACATCAATGACAGGAATGGGAAATTTATCTTTAATAGTAAGCTTGTTGAGCTCCCTATAATTCAGACACATGCGCCATGATCCATCCTTCTTGTGTACCAATACCATTGGAGCAGAAAAAGAACTTTGACTAGGTTGAATTATACCAACCTCTAGCATTTCTGCAACCATACATTCAATTTCACTCTTTTGGGCATATGGATATTTGTAAGGCCTCATGTTTGGGGGAACACTTACGGGAATCAAATGAATAGCATGATCATGATCATGAATAGGTGAGAGACCTTTGGGAGTCTCAAATATCTTGGAATGATTGTCCAAAACATTTTGGAGATATGGAGAAATAGATGATTTCGATGTGGGAACCTCTAGTGAACATAATTATGCAATTATGCCCCGTTGTTCTTTCTTTAGAAGCTTTGTCATTCTGTTAGAGCTGATTATATTTCCAGGTTTCCCTTCGATACCCCTTAATTCAACTTCCTTTCCTTCCCAAAAAAAATTCAAGAAACGTTCTTGAAAACTAAAAGATATCGTACCCAAAGATTGTAGCCATTGGACTCCTCGTGCAACATCTGCACCGCCCTTTGGAATGGAAAGCATTGGACTATTCAAGACATATTCTCCCATGGATAGCTTGATATAATGGCACTTTCCAGAGCAATTTATGGTTCCTCCATTTGCAACCATTACTTGACACTCTCGTGCTACATATAGGAAGCAATTCAATTCCTTGGCAATCTTACAAGGAATAAAATTATGGGTACTACCCAAATCAATAAACACTATTACCTTTTTCTTCTTGATATGCCCTTCTATCTTGAGAGTTTGAGGAGTGGTAATTCTTGTCAATGCATTATAACAAGATATGGTCATATTCATTTCTTCTTTCTTTGAGATTGGTTCCTAGTGCATATCCTCTTGTTTTTACATTTCGTGTTCCTTTTCTTGCTCCTCTTCCCCATATATGTAAATTAATTTCTTCTCATCACACTTATGACCTTTATTGTATTTGCTATCACAATTGTAACAAAGCCCTTTTGCTTTTTTTTCTTCCAATTGTTGTGGTGTCAACCTTGTAGGTGGTGACAGGCTAGGAGAAACAACACTTCCATCTTTATAGTTGTGAGTTGTAGGCTTCCTTGTTTTCATAATTTTTCTTTCCATTTTTCTTGCCAACTTGAATGCCTTCTCCAATGAATCAAGTTCCCAAAGGTGAACCTCATGTTGGATGTTATCCTTTAAAGTCCCTATGAACACATCAATCCTATGCTCCTCTGGGATATCTTTTACCCTTATATTCAATTCTTGGAAGTCCTCAATGTGCTCCATCATTGAACCCTTTTGTTTGAGAATTATCAATTGGCTAAAAAAAAGTGTTGCTTTTTGTATCCTCATAATGTGTTGTCATTTCTTCCATAAAAATTGCCCAAGTGACAAATTGTTTATGAGAGCGAAGCTATTGATACCATACAAATTGATTTGGTTCCAAATATAAAGTTGCAATGCGTACCTTTTGTTTGTTTTGCACATTATGGAGATCGAAATATTGGTCCATCTATAGTATCCATATTATGAGATCCTTGCCATCAAACTTCCTCATATCGATCTTTGGAACATGGTGGGTATTCAATCCAATGTTAAAGTCTATGAAATCATGATTAACATTTCTTTTGTTCTCATTAGGAGTTTCTTTTACTACCCTTTCGCCATTAGTAAGAATTTCTTGTAGCAACTTTGTCAAAACCTGTCTTCAAATCTTCCATGTTGCCTTTAATTTTTTCTTCTATACCATCCATCTTAGCTTCCACACCCTTTGAATTCCTTCAAAATAATTTTTCAACCAAACTTTAAAAAAAACTACACACTTTTTTTCACTTTGTAGGAGCTCGATATTGAATCTATTCTATCTCTATAATTTTGGATCTCCAAGGTCTGAAATTGAGTCCTACGGTAGCCCTCTAAGTGCTCTTTCCAACCCCACAATTCTCATTAAGATTGGATTCTCCAAGGAAGAGTTATGCTAAATCTCCCACGATGATCTGATTATAGACTAGTTCAGTAAAGCGAACTTGTACGAAGTTCCTTTTGTCACTGTTTAGACCTTAGGACCTACAACTGATACACAGAAAGCTACAGGTTGTCCTCTTTCTGTTACTCTTTACGAAATTTCAATATGATGCTCAGAGAGAAAGTTATGATGCTTTTCCCTAGGTCACCTATTTGGGATGTAACTTGGGAGCCTGCAAAAACCCTAAACGTATTGGACCATATCTCTGAACATATAGTGAAACAAGATCTGAAATTTGGGCTCGAGCTTCATCAAGATTTTGACTCAAATGGGTTTTAATTTTAGAGTTTGAACCTTCGTAGAAAAAACATTATAGCAAAAATTCAAAAACCAATTTTGGAGCTTGCAAAAACCCTAATTGCCTTAGATCTTATCTCTGAAAATATAGTGAAACAATATCTTAAATTTAGCCCCGAGGTTCAGAACGATTTCGACTCAAATGGTTTTTTTTAGCTTCTGAAACTGCATAGAGAAAAAGTTATATTGAAAATGCCACAATGACCTGTTTGGAGCAGCGAAACCCTAGAATCCAAAGCTCTGATACCATATGTTATGAAACCGGCTCACAAAAAGACAGAAAAGATAGATCAACGAATTAAAACTCAGCCTCTTCGAGGGGGAAAACTCCTTTACATTACACAAATGAACAATTATTGGATGATACAAATGACAAGACCTCCTTTCTATGTATAGGAGTCTAAGGGGTCCCAATACAATCAGAGCCTACATAATAATAATATTGTAGGGGCACAACAATAACAATAGTAGGATTCTATGGGGGATAATAATAACAACATGGGAACTATATGGGCACAGTAATACAATAAAGGGGTTGCACTAATAACAATAAGGGGTTACACCAGTAGTATAGGGACCTAACAGAAAAGGTCAACAAAGGGCTTTTGAAAAGTTGAAGAAGAAGATCAGCCAAGCACCAGTTTTGGCATTACCAAACTTGCATCGACCCTTTGAAGTGGAGACATATGCGAGTGGGTTTTCTATGAGAGTTGTCTTGATGCAGGGAGGAAGGCCTGTATGCTACCATTCTGAAGTGTTTTATGGGGTAGTCCTTAACTACTCTACCTACGACAAGGAGCTCTATGCCATGGTGCAAGCTGTTAAGAAGTGGAAGCACTATCTAATGGGAAAGGAAACAGTAATCCACACACATCACTAGCCGTTACGTTACTTGCAGGCCCAGAGTAAGCTACAACAAACCAGACATTATGTTCTGAAACTAGATCACAAAAAGATAGAAAAGAGAGATAAACGCCTTAGAATTCAGCCTCTTCGAGGGGGCAACCTCCTTTACATTACACAAATGAACAATTCTTGGATGATACAAATGACAAAACCTCCTTTCTATATATAGGAGTCTAAGGGGTCACAATATAATCAAAGCCAACCTAACAATAATAATATAAGGGCACAACAATTACAATTGTGGGCTTCTATGGGGCACAATAATAACAATATGGGGACAATAGGGGCACAACAATAACAATAAGGGCTACAATGACAATAGTAATGGGGGAATCACTAGTATTATAGCGACCTAACATGCCCCTCTCCTTCAAAAAAGTGTTGTCCTCAAAGCTTGAGTAGTTATGGATGCTTTTGTACAACATTCTCAGCCTCCAATGTGGAATCTTCAGTGAGTAAGTTCTTCCACTTGACAAGATACTCCGAAATTGATCGATTTTGCAGTTGTCAAGTTCTTATTTTTTGTTACTGCTTCAGGTTCCAATATGATTTTTCCTTCCTCATCAAGTTCTGGAAATATTTTTTGAATTGGGAGCTTGTCACCAATAGCCTTCTTTAAGCATTAAACATGGAAAACTGGGTGCACTATGGAAGCTACAGGAAGCTCCAATTTGTATGCCATAGTACCAATCTTTTGCAACACCTTGTACGGACCATAATACTTTGGTGATAATTTATAATACTTCTTAGCTTGCTTGAGGGACATTTGTTTATATGGTTGTACCTGTAGAAATACACAGTCACCTATATCAAAACTTCTTTCGCTGCGATGTTAATTTGCTTGTTGTTTCATTCTATTTTGTGCCAAAGTTAAGTTATCCTTTGAGAGTTGGAGAACTTGTTGTTGATGCTCGATGTGATCTTCCACTACTTGAACCTTATAATTTTCTCTTAAATATGATGTGATGGATGGTGGATGATATCCATAAAGTTCCATAAATGGGGTCATTTTTGCTGCAGTATGGAAGGAAATGGTATGCCACCATTCAGCCAAAGGCAATCATTTGACCCTTTGTGTCTATTTATCAGATACAAACCAACGAAGATATCATTCCAAACATTTGTTTACTATCTTAAATTGCCCATCAGATTGAGGATGATAAGATGAGCTATGAGCTAACTGAGTACCAAGACAAGAAAATAATTTTGTCCAAAAATTTCCAGTGAAAATGGGATCTCTGTCGCTTACAATAATCTTTGGGTTTCAATGTAGCTTTTGAATTGTTTCCATAAATGCAGTAGAAATTGTATCGGCTTTAAATGGATGAGATAATGCACAAAAGTGTGCATACTTGGTAAGTTTGTCAACTACCACCATGACGACACTCTTTCCTTCGGGCCTGGGTAAACCTGTGATGAAATTCATTGAAACCTCCTCCCAACATTGACTTGGAATGGATAAAGGTTGTAATAGACCCAGGGTCTTAATTGTTTCAACTTTATTTTGTTGGCAAACCAAACATTCCGCCACAAACTTTTGAATATCATATTTAAGGCCCTCCCAAAAAAACTCCTTCTTAACCCTGTGGTAAGTTTTTAAAAATCCTTAGTGCTCTCCTAAGGGAGAGGTGTGAATTTCCATAAGAATCTTTTGTTTGAGTTGGGAATTATGACATAGGTATAAATGATCTTTGTACCATAACAAATAATTTTTCCAACTAAATGTATCAGATGTACTGGGATCTTGTTGTATCTTTTGAATGAGTGCCCACACTTCTTCATCATTCTTCCATTCATCCCTTCCTTCGTTTATCCAATTTGGTTGGATAATAGAAATGGCACAAAGCAATGCTTCCACATCCTCATCCTTTCTTGAGAGTGCATATGTCACAACTTTTTTATTCCCTTTTTTATATATGATTTCAAAGTCATAACCCAACATCTTTGTGACCCATTTTTGTTGCTTTTCTGAAGATAATCTTTGTTCTAAAAAGTATTTAAGATTGCCTTGAAGTGTCTTCCCATTAGGTAGGGTGGCCATTTCTTAAGTACATGTAGTATTGCTAACGTTTCCTTCTCATAATAGCTTTCTGTAAATAATTTCCTTTGATTGGACGACTTTTGGAAGCAATGGGTCTTTCTTCTTGCACTAAAACAACACCAATTCCATTTCCTGAGGCATCACATTCCACAATAAAGGTTTTGTGAAGTCTGGCATAGCTAAGATCGGTGCTTGGCACATTGCCTCTTTAAGATGTTCAAAGGCGTTCGTTGCTTCTAGAGTCCATAAAAATGCATCTTTCTTCAATAATGTTGTTAGAGGTGCTGCTATTCTCCCGTAATTCTTAACAAGCTTGCGGTAATACGTTGTCAACTTGAGAAATCCTTGCATATGCTTTATGGATGTGGGGATTTTGCATTCCTTAATGGCTTTAATTTTGCTAGGGTCTACCTTAACACCTTCATGAGATACAATATGACCAAGGTATTCCACCTCTTGTACTCTAAAGAAACCTTTGGAGCTTTTTGCATATAATTGTTTCTCCTCCAATAGTTTGAGCACCCTGTCAACATGTTGAACATGATCCTTCCAAGACTTGCTATAGATTAGTATATCATCAAAAAATACTAACATAAAATTTCTAAGGGTTTGAAAATGGAATTCATTAAACCTTGAAATGTAGAAGGTGCATTGGTAAGGCCAAAAGGCATTACCAAAAATTCATAATGACCCTCATGAGTTCTAAATGTTGTTTTTGGAATGTCTTCATTCTTCATCCTGATTTGATGATATCCTGAACGAAGATGCAACTTGGTGAAGTAAATTGATCCATGTAATTCATCCAATAGTTCATCAATGAGAGGAATGGGAAATTTATCTTTAATAGTGATCTTGTTGAGCTCCCTATAATCCGGACACATGCGCCATGATCCATCTTTCTTGTGCACCAATACTACTAGAGCAGAGAAAGAGCTTTGACTAGGTTCAATTATACCAGCCTCTAGCATTTCTGCAACCATACGTTCAATTTCACTCTTTTGGGCATAGAGATATTTGTGAGGCCCGATGTTTGGAGGAACACTTCTTGGAATCAAATGAATAGCATGATCATGGTCACGAATAGGAATTATTGTCCAAGACTTTTTGGATATCTGGATAAATAGATGATTTTGATGCAGGAACCTCTAGCGAACATAATTGTGCAATTACACCTCGTTGTTCTTTCTTTAGAAGCTTTGTCATTCCATTAGAGTTGATTATCTTTCTTGGTTTCCATGTGATACCTATTAATTCAACTTCTTTTCCTTTTGAAAAAAATATGATGAAAAGTTCTTCAAAATTAAAAGCTACTGTACCCAAGGATTGTAGCCATTGGACTCCTAGTACAACATCAGCACCACCCATTGGAATAGAAAGAATTGGGCTATTCAATGCATATTCTCCCATGGATAACTTGATATTATGGAACTTTCCAAAGCAATTTATGGTTCCTCCACTTGCAACCATCACTTGACACTCTGGTGCTGGATATAGGAAGCAATTCAATTCCTTGGCTATTTTACAATGAATAAAATTATGGGTATTGCCCGAATCAATCAACACTTTTACATTTTTCTTCTTGATATGTCCTTCTATCTTGATAGTTTGAGGAGTGGTAATTTCGGCCAATGTATTACAAGATATGGTTGGATTCATTTCTTCTTTCTCTACGGTTTGTTCCTGGTGTATATCCTCTTCTTTTGATGTTTCTTGTTCCTTTTCTTCCTCCTCTTCACAATCTATGTAAAATAATTTCTTCTCAGCACACTTATGACCTTTAGTGTATTTGCTATCACAACTGTAACAAAGCCCTTTTGCTCTTTTTTCTTCCAATTGTTGGGGTGTCAACCTTGTAGGTTGTGGAAGGCTAGGGGAAGCAACACTTCTATCCTTATATTTGTGAGCGGTAGGCTTCCTTGTTGCCATAATTTTGCTTTCCATTTTTCTTTCCAACCTGAATGCCTTCTCCAATGAGTCAGTTTCCCAAAGGTGAACCTCATGTTGGATGTTATCCTTTAAAGTCCCTATGAACACATCAATCATATGCTCCTCTGGAATATCTTTTACCATTATATTCAATTTTTGGAAGTCCTCAATGTGCTCCATCATTGAACCCTTTTGTTTGAGGTTTATAAATTGGCTAAAAAAAGTGTTCCTTTTTGTATCCTCATAATATGCTATCATTTCTTCCATAAAAATTCCAAGTGATAAATTGTTTACAAGAGCAAAGCCATTGATACCAAACAAACTGATTTGGTTCCAAATATAAAGTTGCCATACGTACCTTTTGTGTGTTTTGCACATTATTGAGATCGAAAAATTGCTCCATCTGTAATATCCATGTTGCGGGATCCTTGCCATCAACTTCCTCACAACGATCTTTGGAACATATTGGGACTTCAGTCCAACATTAGAGTCTATGAAATCATAATTAACGTTTCTTTTGTTCTCATCATGAGTTTCCTTTACTACCCTTTCACCATGTAGGTTTTAACCCCGTACAAAAATTACCTGCATACGAATTCTAAATCACAGGAAAAATAAAAATGCGAGAGCATAACACATAAAACACATATACACAGAGATTTCCCACTGGATCTCAAAACCGAGACTACCAGCTTGATTTTTCATTATATTCCTTTCAATGTTACAATACATATTTATACATGCCGAAGCATCCAATACCATGGACCGAAAACCATCGCATCCAAAACCGTGGACCGAAAAACCATAGGTAGGTTCGCCCAACCTAATATAGTGTCCAAC
>APFE030597502.1:26463-69766 GCA_000404065.3 Pinus taeda
ATTATAGACTAGTTCAATAGAGCGAACTTGTACGACGTGCCACGTGTCACTGTTTCGACCTTTGGCTCTGAAAAATATATACAAGAAACTACAGTCCGTCCTCTTTCTATACCTTCTTACAAAATTTCAATCCGATGCTCACCTATTTGGAATGTAATTCAGGAGTCTGCAAAAAGACTGATTTCCTCATATCATATCTCCACAAATATTGCGCGAAAAGCTCTGAAATTCGGACCCGAGGTTCAGCGCAATTTCTTCTTAAATGGGTTTTTTTTGCAGCGCTTGAAACGTCACAAAAAAAAAGAGTTATAGCACAAATGCCACGATGACCTGTTTGGAGCAATGAAACCCTAGAATTCAAAGCTCTGATACCAAATGTTATGAAACCAACTCAAGAAAAAGATAGAAAAGATAGATCAACGCCTTAGAAATTTCAGCCTCTTGCGAGGGGGCAACCTCCTTTACATTACATAAATGAACAATTCTTGGATGATACAAATGAAAATACCTCCTTTCTATATATAGGAGTTTAAGGGGTCATAATATAATCAGAGCCGACATAACAATAATAATGTAAGGGCATAATAATAACAATAGTGGGCTTCTATGGGGCACAATAGTTACAATATGGGAATTTCATGGGTACATCAATATAATAAGGGGGTTGTACGAATAACAATAAGGGGTTACACTAGTAGTATAGGGGCCTAACATCTTCTCTACTATGAAACCTAATTTGATACTATGTAGAAATTTCTACAAATCTAGCTCTAATACCATGTAGAAATTAATGTGTAGATTCAAAATTGCTCATGAAATTTAATAAATCACAAGACTTGAAGCTACTCTACTCATCTGCAGAAATTAATTCACCATCTAAAAAACGAATCATAGACATGCAAAAGGAAACATCACACATACACATATGTTTATCTAGGGGAAAGCAACTGCTCAAAACCCCTTACTATTTGTATTGCATTAATTAGAGAATAGAGAAGAAACATAATGCTTGCTCAAGCATGAGCACACCCTGCAAGTGTATAGTCTATCTCTCTATATGACTGGCTGAAGCTGGCCAATACTTAGCTAATTTCAAGCCCTCCAAGCTCCTAATTCCTTGCGTTGTTCCTTGAGGAGTTAGGCCCCTATTAATTAGGACATTTGCTTAATTGGATTATGCAATTCCTCTAATTCCTTCCTCTGACTGCATGCACCACCTGTACACATTAGAATAGTCTACGATTGATAGTACACTGCCTTGGAAACTCCATCTCATCTGGGTAACTCAAATTCTCTGCATACATGAGATAATTTAGGTTGATTGATTAGTTATCTGGATGATCACTGAGTGTGGTTGAAGTTACACTTCCACAACTTGACCTTCCACTAGTTCCTCCAACCATTAGAACTAGTTTAACTGACCATAACTCAATTTAACTTAATTAAATTGCTACAACTAAAAATAACTCAACCTAGGCTCCTCAAATTTAGGAATCAATGCAAACAACTGAATTTCATACCCTTAACTCGAATTAACTGAACTAGAATCCTATTTTTTAGGAATCAACTCAATTAAACTAAACTTCAACTCATTAACTCGAATTGAGTATTCTTAACTGAGTGACAAGTGCCATGTCACCTCAGTTAACTCCTCCAAGTTGTCTGTTGATATGGAATTTCGAATTTCCTCAATTTAATTAAGGGAAAAAAAAAATCAAAATTAAGACTTTCTTGCTGCATTTTCAACAAGAAGCAACAAATTTGTTCTTTGGACAGGTCTGGGTGCACTTTGGGATACCAAGGAGCATCATTTCAGGCATGGATACAAGATTTCTCAGTGCATTATGGACTACATTGTGGGAGAATAAGAACACAAAGTTGAAGATATCTACAATATTCCATCCACAAACAGATGGGTAGACAAAAGTAGTCAACAGGACTTTGGTGCAACTTCTGAGGGGATACAACCATAAGCATTCGAAGACCTAGGATGAAAATCTGGCATATATACAACATTCTTACAATAGAGTCATCTGCACTTCTACAGGAAATTCCCCATTTGAGACTTGTTTTGGATCTTTGCCACCTTCACCTTTGGATATTGCATATGGGCAACAAGGAGGAGTGAGGGAAGATCTTACAGGAGATTCTTTGAGGGATGAAAATTTTATAGAGAAGATCAGACAAATCCATCTACAGGTACACGAAACAATACAAAAGTCACATGAAAAGTATAAGGCTAGACATGATCAACACAGAACAAAGAAGTCATTCAAGGTGGGAGATAGAGTATAGTTATAGTTGAACAAGGAGATGTTGTAAGGGCCTGGTAACAAAATCAAGGTTCTGAGGTATGGTCCCTTTGAGATACTAGAAAAGGTGGGTGATAATGCTTATCGACTCAGTTTACCACCATATATGTGCATTTACTCAGTTATGAATGTAGAGAATTTCAAACTCTATGAGCCTCCTGTTGAAGAATCTAGGGCAAATTAGGTTAATAACACTCTTCTCACCATGATAACTATTTGTGAGGTACTTTTTACTTTTTCTTATTAGCACAATCTTCGCTTGTTATTATTAGAGTGTGTCTTCTTAGTTCATCAAATAGTTACCAAAACAAAAGAGACAAAGACACAAGATGTTGGCTTTCTGATAGGGCTAAAACCTCTCACTCTTTTAGAGGAAAACCCGCACAAAATTCTTCTTATAGAGATTCCAATTGAGAAGACCAAGACCATGATCCTTGACCTATTGAGCCACTCCCAGACCAAAACACCAATCCTCTTATTTGTCATTGCTGAGATCATCATTACTACCACTGAAGTCGGAAGTCATCATTGCTGCAACACAGAGGCCTTCACTATTGTACCACTGAGATCATTTATTGTTGCATCTTTGTTGCACCTTGTTGCACTAAGATCATTGTTGCATGATTGCTACACCACCAAGATCTTCATTAGGACAATGAGATCTCTACACTGAGATATGAGAGTTGTATCGAGATCAAGATCATGACCTTATAACTACCATGGTTACATCTATGCCAGGATCAAGATTATGTCTAGAATGTATGTCGAGAATGTATCACAGAGATCCTGTTCATCACAAATATACCAAGAATGTGACTATGTTTAATATGTTGAGATAGTGATTACCAAGACTGTGACTGCGTCTAGAATGTATGTCGAGACAGTGAGTGTTACCGAGATACATGTATGTCAAGGCTGCTAGGAGATAGGTATGAGTCCTTTTCTGTGATATCGACTAAGACTTTACTGAAATAACCTTAGCTTGATGATTGTAATGCTTTACCAAAATCTCAAATATTTGCAAGGTACTATGATTTTAATTACCCACAAAAGTGCAGAGGCATCTGAATTCTGTCCTTGCAAACACGAAGTCATTTAACCAAACTTGATTATAGAATAAAATTTACTTACTTGACAAGTGAATATGAACTCTTCCACTTGATCACTTTGATGATGGTTGCAGAAGATGTATTAGGGCTTCTTCTTGGATGATCTTCTTACAAATGAGAGAGCCTTTCCTCAATAGAAAAGGTTACTCCTTTTTATGAGGATGATTTGTTGCTTCCTCAAATGATCTTCTTCTAGGGCAAGGAGATGATCCTTTCTTGAAGATGACCATGCCTTATTGCCTTCTATATGCTTTTCCTTCTTTTGTAGTGTAGATCAGGATTGCTTCTAGGGTTTCAACCTTTTCCAAGATGATGTGATCTTCGATTTTGAGGTTCTTTGAGATACCTTTCTTTGTAGATAAATTGATGAGGATCGTGGTGGTCTTTTAATGATGACTTTGGAAACAAAATCTCTTGTTGTTGTAGACTTCTTCTTGAGGCTTGATCCTTGAATGTCTCTTCTTAAAACTTGATCCTTGAATTTCTCTTTGTTGCCCTTCCTTTGACTTCAACACCTTAGCTCTGATACCATGTTGAATAATCTAGGGCAAATTAGGTTAATAAGATTCTTCTCACCATCATAACTATTTGTGAGGTATTTTTAACCTTTTTCTTATTAGCACAATCTTCGCTTGTTATTATTAGAGTGTGTCTTCTTAGTTCATCAAATAATTACCAAATCAAAAGAGTTAAGGACACAATATGTTGCCTTTCTACTAGGGCCAAAACCTCTCACTCTTTGAGAGGAAATGATCTAATTTAGAATATTAATTTGCAATGCTAAGATCTTCCTCGGATTATAAACAAAATGTTTTCATTGTGCTTAAGGATTCATGATTTTTTTTGCAAGTGAAATGAAGAGTTTTTATGTTAATTTTATGAGAAATTTAACATAAATAAAAAATTGAACAACAACATAAACATGTATAGAACATCATCAAAACACATTACAACAAGGACATGATAAAGGATTTCACCCCTCCTAGGATATGTCTCCTTTGTCTAGCTACTAATGGCTTGGGCCTCTCTATTATGCTCAAAAGTGTAAAAATCTATGTTTACAATGCTCAAATGCTTCTGCAACCTGCTCCAATGAGTCCATCATGTTCAAAAATGGCTATCTAGCCTCTTTTTGCGTCCAATTTGCTGGAAAACTGAAGAAGTTATGACTTCCTCTTGTTTTCCCACTATTCGTTCCACAAATTGCTCCACATTCGATAGGAATGCACAATTTCGCTCCAAAAATTTGCTAACTGAGCGAGAATTTTGCCGCACTGTGGGTCATAATCTGTCGGCATCAACTGACCATCACAAATCATAATCGGCGAAATCATGATGTCTTATGGACTGTGAACCAGGCGGACGATATGCGATTGCGATTTGGCGGACACGACAAAGTTCTTAACTGGAGCTTATAATTGTATCGCATACAAGATCCTCTCACAATCGGCAGAGTACCGGGGTCCTATATATGTGGGACTTTGCACCAAGTTGTGATTTGTAATTGCGATATCACATCGCAATCTAAACTTGTCGGGGTCGATTCTGTAGTGTCGTGCTAGATGTGCAATTGCATTGCAACTCGGTACTTACCGAGGGCCAATTCTGTAACACCTCCCTTCACAGATGTGCGATTTGAAAAATGTAGGGACAAATGGCATCTTGCCACTTGGCACCTCCCGATTCGTTGATGGAACCTACCACGTCATCCAATCTTGCCATGTGAGCAAGTCAAACCTGAACTTTGACTTGCTCTAACTTCTTCATATGAGTTCAGATTTGAGTGTCGTTCACACCGTTAGAATCAAAATGATGAGCTCTTTGATCTGAAGATAAGCTTATCAAGATTCTGACACTTTGATTTTTGATCCTAATTTTGAACACCTGACCACTCCTCCCCACTAGAAGCCTTTTGGACCCCAAAAGGATCACTTTCAATTATTCAGCAGGTGAGGGTATAATTCCCTCACCTTTCCAACTTCTATCCATTTGGCTTTTGAAGGAATTGTACCCTTGAGCCCCGCTCGAAGATAATCGATACTTCCCCTTTTTGATGTCCTTGTTCTTCTGTCAAGTATAGTGTCTTACTAAAGCACATCAAGGAAATCTAGAGAAAAATCTTCAATGGATGGAATTTGAATATTCTATCCTTGATCTTCAATCAAAGGAGGCTCATACAAACTTAAATTATTAACATTAACAACAACATAAATTTGCATATATGAAGGAAAATCCAACCTGAAGGCATTGTTACCAATTTTTTCCAAAATTATGAATGGACCATATCTAATTAGTTTTAGCTTTTTAACTTCTCCTTGGAGCCTCTCTTTGTTAATGTGAATCAAAACTTCATCACCAACTTGGAACTTGTGATCTTGACGATGCTTGTCGTGCCTTGCTTTGTACTTGCCTTGGCTTTTCTCAAGTTGTTCTTGAACCTTTTGGTGTACTAATTGGATTTGTTCGATGAACTTTCTTGCTTTATCTATGTCATTATGACCTTCAATAGTAACATATTTTCCAAAAATAAAATCCAAAGGAGATTTAGGCAAGTATCCAAAACATGCCTCAAATGGTGGAGTTTGAGTTGAAGAGTGCTTGGCTCAATTGTAAGCATGTTGAATATAGTGCAAATGTTCATCCCACAACTTAGGATGCTTGCTGCAATATCCACGAAGAAGATGTATCACTGTTTTGTTCACCACTTATGTTTGACCATCTATTTGTGGATGAAAAGTTGTACTCTTTTTTAGTTTTGTGTCCATGAATCCCCACAAGTTTGACCAAAAATTCCCCACAAAGTGAGAATCTCGACCACTAACAATGATGTAGGCAATCCAAAATGCACCCAAACATTATGAAAGAATAACTGAGTAGTTTATTCAGCTGTAACTTGCTTTTTACATGGCATAGAAATACACATTTTGCTGAACCTATCCACAACTATATACACATAAGCATGACCTCTTTTTGACAATGGAAGACCTCCTACAAAATCCATATAAACACTCTCCCATGGTCGTGAAGGAACCAAAAGTGGTGTGTACAATCCTAACTTCCTATTGCTAGGCTTACAGATTGCACATAATGAACATCCTTTAATAAAACAAGACACACTTTCAAGCATACGAGGCCAATAACAATACCTCTGTAGATGTGCCACCGTCTTACTTACACCGAAATGACGAGCAATAAGAGAAGTATGTGCCTCTCTTATGATGTTAACTATTTCTCCCTATGGAATACAAAGCTTGCCAAGATAGTACAACAAGTCATCATGCAAATGATAATCCATTTCCTCTACTTGGTTACCTTGACTCAAGCTTGCATAAACATCTTGAAAGTCATTATCTAATGCCTATTGCTCAATACAACTTTCATGTAAAACATAATTATGCTTGAGTAAAGTAGCTGCGCTAACAATCATCCTAGAAATCATATCATCAACTTTATTGTAGATACCTTTCTTATACCTGATTACCAAGTGGAATTGTTGAAGGAAACCCATCCATCGGAAGTGCCTTGATTACTCCAACTTTGATTGAGATTGCGAGTATTGCAATGGTTGATGATCAGTGCAAATGATTGTTTCCTTACCCATCAAGTAGTGTTTCCATTTTTTCACACTTTTCACCAATGCATACAATTCCTTATCATATGTAGGATAGTTAATCACTACACCATTAAAAGTTTCTGAATGAAAACATATAGGATTACCATGTTGCTTGAGAAATGCACCCATAGCGTAGTCACTAACATCTATCTGAATCTCAAATGACTGTCTCAAGTATGGAAGTGTGAGTATGGGAGATATACTAATCTTTTGCTTCAACACATCAAAGGCCTTTTGTTGTTTGCCTCCCCACTGAAAAACCTTTTTCACGCTTGTCAACGTATGCAAATGAGCAGTTATAAGAGAAAAATTAACAATGAATTTCCTGCAATATTGGGCTGCTCCCAGAAAACTTCTTACCTCTGTAACTGTCTTGGGCCTTGGCCAATTCACAATAATGTCAACCTTGGAGGGATCTATTTTCAACTCATCTCCTCCAACAATATGACCCAAGTAAACTAAAGAAGTCTTTTCAAACTCACACTTTGACATCTTCAAATAAAACTGTTCTTTTTTCAAGACATCAAGTACTTTCCTTACATGAATGACATGTTCAACATGGGAATTACAGAAAATTAAGATGTCATCTAAGTAGACTATGAAAAATTAATCAAGAAATGGCCTCAACACATCATTCATCACACGCATGAATGTAGCAGGAGCATTACATAAACCAAATGACATAACTAGCCATTCAAACAAACCCTGTTTTGTTTTGAACGTTGTCTTCCAAGTGTTTCCTTCAGCTATTCTAATTTCATGATAGCCACTTCTTAAGTCCAACTTAGTAAAATACTTTGCATCTTTCAATTGATCTAGTAAATCATCTATTCGAGGCACTAGGTAATGGTTCTTTACCGTAATTTTGTTCAATGCATGAAAGTCCACACACATGCGCCATGTTCCATCCTTCTTTAGCACCAAGAAATTAGATGAACCAATGGTTTGATGATCCCTTTATTCAACAACTCTTGAATTTTCTTCTTAATTTTTGTTCTTTCCATCACTGACATCCTGTACATGCCAATGTTAGGAAGAGGACAATCTTGCTGCAAACAGTATCTCGTGCTGGATTCCTCTCTTGGGAGGTAATCCCTTTGGTTCCTGAAACATTTCATCACATTGGATAACTACGTCAACCCATTCAGATTTCAAATTCAAATCACAACCTTTAAAAGCTTCATTATTGACATCATTCCTGGGTTTGATCATGAAAAGCATAAAATTCTTGCTCGAATTCGCCAATATTTTCATCTGCCCTACATTAACAAGCGAAAGATTTGTTTTCTTGCTGTGAGCTCTCACAATATATTCTACTCCATTTTTTAATAAATGATAGTAGTTTTCATGTTGATGGAAGATGGATTTTCTGTCATAAAGGTACGAGCTTCCCAAAATGATGCCACATATATCTAACGACACAACGTCAAGCTCCACTTCATCTATGAATTTTGCAGTGATAGAAAATTTCAGTTTACACTTTCTTGTAACTTGTAATTGCGCATTGTCACATACCCATCCAAGTGGATACGATTTATGATATTGAACAATTTCCAGATTTAAACTATTGACAATGTTTTCAAAGATAAGATTAGCTTGAGAGCCGTTATTTTTTTTTTGTTTGTAAATTGGGCTACTCCTATTATTATACAAAAAGATTACAAAAATATTACATCGAGGCTGGCCTCAAAAATTCTCCATACTGAGATATGGATTTAGCAGGACTTTTACACTGGAGGGTGAAACTTCCCTTGGAATCTGACTTGTCCAACACACTCTTGATAACTAAAAGACAGACAATTTGACACAAACCAGAACCAACTGAAAGACAGACAATTTGACACAGACCAAAACCAACTGTCCCAAAATTTATCCAGAGAGTTATACAAACAGAGATAGAGCAGCAAACATAGTCGTAATTGAAAACCGATTCCAACCTAAACAGAGCTAAGCCATAGCATGAGCTTATAAAAAACTGTCAAACAAAGAAGGCGGTGAACTGAAGTCGTCGAACATACATCATAGAGCAACAGAAACGACCACCTGGGGCCATAGCTGGACCAAAACGACGTGGAGGCAAGCTCATACGTCCACGGAGGTAGAAGGTTTCTTCTCAACGATCCTGCATCCATACTGGTCTGACGCGCTCGAGTCTGTATATGGAGCGTTGTCTTTATCTAGCTCGCTTGGACCCGCCACCGCACCCGGGGCCTCCGCAAGCTGAATTCTTTGACAGTGAACAGGAGAAGGTTGCCTGTGCTCCACAGAGACTTCTAGAGGAGCTGCGTTATCGCACTTCTCAAGTTGAACAGACACAAAGTAGGTAGAGTTTTCCAGGGAATAGGGGAAGCGAAAACGGGTTGAGGGATGAGAGCTGTGCGAACACGCCGCTGCACGAGCCCATCCTCGGCCTCTTCCCCGGCCTCGCCTTGCACCATGAGAGTCAATTTCTTCGGAGGAGGATTCCGTGGTGTGAGAGGAGCGCTGAGGGATAGCCCTTCCTCTGGAGCCTCCCCGAGACCCGCCCCTTCTGCTAATGAGGCAGAGTCGTTCCCGCGGCATTCTTGGATTGCGTGAGGGATAACACTGGAGTAGGGAATGCATAGTGAGTGGAATCTCCGTGAGCCAAGAGGCACAGAGAGCCGAGGAACCGTGCCCAGAGGCTTAATGACTAACAGGGGCACAAAAGGCCACTGAGGCGAGGTTGTTGGGATACAGAGGGGCGAGGTGAGAATTGGCACAGAGAGCCGATAAGGGATGTCAACAGAAGCAACGAGGGGCGCGAGGATAACACCCAAAAACTGATGCTTACAGACGGGAGAGCCAGAGATGGGGACCTTGTGCTGGAGAATACTGCTCCCAAAGGAAGAGACCGAGGCCTTCTGTGCTGAGGGCTGAGGCCTAATCCTCTGAGACCACTGCCAAGACCCGAGAACCAGAAGCGAGCAGAACAAACAATGCATCCAAAGCCGAGACATCAAATAATGCATAGCCAGAGGAGGCTGGCTCTTAAAATACCACAGAGTGGCACCCCAAGCGATGATCATACCACAACAGACGGTCTGCAATCCAAACATCGGAGAGACGAATCGCGGGAGAGCCATAATGCTGCAGACGGCGAGTTGCAGGGAGGAGTAATGAACTGCATTCAATTTAACATGACGGGGGTGGCAGGCCCGTCGATTATCCTTACAGGTGGCGGATCTGGGCTGCCACTTGCCCAGTGGGAATGTCGCCACTGTACTGCCCCCATTAATATTCACCCGCAGCCGGGGACTGATTATCCTGAAGCACCAGAGAATGGCATTCTTGTTGGAGTTGTATATCCACTGAGTCATTGAGAGTGCCTGAGTAAGGAGGGAGTTGCAAGTCAACCCCTTGGTTGGCCAATCTATCTGCTACCTTGTTGGTTGTACACCTTACATGCTTGAAAATGATGTTGTGGGGTCGCCGGAGCCTTTCCTCCAGTGTTTCGAGCCTGCTAAGTAATCTCCAACTGGAAGCTATTTTGGCTGCTGAGGTGCCTGCTTGAATTCTAGTAGCCGCGTTGATGAGGATCAAGGAGTCTCCCTCTACTTCTAGCGGGTAGAAATTATGTTGATCGGCAATGCATATCCCTTTCCACAAGCCTTCCAATTCCGCAACATTGTTGGTGTCTTTGTCAATCGAACCATAGTATATATGCTGAACTACTCCTCTGTCATTTCTGATTACTCCTCCATAGCCTGTCGGCCCTGGATTTCCTTTAGCTGCTCCATCAAAGTTCAATTTGAAAGAGGAGATGGCAGGGGGGGACCAATGCAAGGGGGAGACAGACTTGGAAGTGGGATGGGAATTGTCAAGAGGTGCGCAGGATAAGTTAAGATTCCAGGAGTTCCAGATGAGCTGCTCTTGAGGGGATTCCGGCCAGTCAGTTTCTAGCCATGATCAAAGCGCCAAAGTTTCTTGGAGATTTTGCTTTAAGAGGAGCCAGAGGATTTCTACAAGCCGTCTACTATTGTTGAAGACTCTGTTGTTCCGTTCCTTCCATAAAATCCAGTAAAGAAACCCTGGAATGATGTTCCATAAAGAATTCAGAATGGGGCTATGATAAGGGTGCTTGGGCCAAGTTCTTAGAGTGATTGCTATGTCCCCCTGCCAAACTCCTGCTCTTTTGTTACATTGGTCGACTTTCTCCCAGAGCTAAGCAGCGAGAGGACAAGTCTCCATGAGATGCAGGATGGTTTCTGAGTGAAGAGTGTAGTTGGGACATCTTGAGGGACCTATGGAGCCCCTTCTTTGTATATTATCCCAAGTTAAGATGCGTCTCTTACTTAAGAGCCAGAGAAAGGTAGATACCTTGGTCCAGAGTCTGGACTGCCAGATGTGATCCCAGAGCTGATCCGTATCTGTATTGCTATGAGCATAGCGTAGTATGTAAGCTTCTTTGGTAGTGAAGGTACCTTTTGTAGTGTATCCCCACCTCAGTTTGTCCTGCTGATTTGAATGCATGATTTTCCTATGACTTAGCTCCTGTTCGATTTCTGTATATGTCTCTCCATGCCAATCAGTCTGCCAGGAGCTTGCGGGTTTCCATTGTTGGAAGTCTTTAAGCGTTTGTTGCTGCCAGAACTGAGAGACATTAGTGAGATTGGCATGTTGCATATAATTCTACCAGAGAGGTTTATGAAAAATGCTGCCATGAATCCTCCCAAAACCACGCCGAGTTCCCCGAGTGAATTTCCCAAAAGCTGTTCTCTTGGATGAAGGCGCTGTGAATTTTGGCAGTGTTCCAAATCATGGAGCCTGAGATACTAGGACTGATTCTGATTAGTTCATCCCATTGACTTCCAGGCACATATTTGGCTTGCCACAGCTTCGCCCAGGGAAAGTGTGGCTTCACTAACCAATTCCACCATATCCTTGCTCCCATAGTGCTATTGCTTTGTATAGGATCCTGTAGTCCTAGTCCAATGTTGGATTTCGGCTGGCAGACTTCTGTCCATTTAGCAAGAGTCCATTTCCTGTTGAGCCCCGTGGAGCCCCATAGAAAACTCCTTTGAAGGTTACGAATCACTTTAAGAACCCATTTGGGAGCCGCCAATATAGAGAAGAGATACAGAGGCATAGCTTGTAGGACATATTTGATCAAAATGAGTCGACTAGCTATGTTGAGCGATCGAAATGTCCATGAGGAAAGTCTGGCTTCCAATTTATCCAACAGCGAACACTAAGACGCATGCTTAAGGGTAGAGACCATAAGAGGAGCGCCCAAATATTTGGAGGGAAGCACAACAATGGAGAATCCTAGGATTCGAGCAATGTTTTTTTGAGTGGAGACAAGGGTATTGAAGAAGAATAGCTGGGATTTGGTGGCATTGATCGAGGTTCCGGAGGCTTCAGAGAAAAGCGAGAGCAGGGCTTTAAAGGCTTTGGCTTCTAGGGAAGAGGGATGAACAAAGAGCATCATGTCGTCAACAAACTATTGATGGGATAAGGGATGGAGTCTATGGAGCGCTATGCCTTTGATCGCGTGAGAAGAAACAACATGGTGAAGGAGGCAGCTGAGTCCTTCCGCCATGAGAACAAAAATGAAAGGGGATAGGGGGTCCCCTTGACGAATGCCTCTCGACGGGCGGAAGGGCAAAGATGGAGAGCCATTGAGGAGAACCGAGAAGCAGGGAGAGGTAATAAGATTCATTATCCAGCGGGTCTAGGTGGCATTGAAGCCGAAGGCTAACAACATTTGATGGATATATTCCCAACTGAGCTTGTCGAAAGCTTTGGAAAGATCAAGCTTCAGTATCATACTTGGTTTTTTTAGAATTTTTAAAGAGTGGATCACCACGTTTGAAAGAATAATGCCATCCATTATCTGACGCCCCTCAACATATCCCGTCTGTTCCGGAAGGATGAGAAGAGGTAGAAGAGGTTTGAGCCTATTTGCCACTACTTTGGATATAAGTTTGTAGATGACATTACAGAGAGCAATCGGCCTATATTTATCTGGCGTGTTTGATTCCTCCCCTTTGGGTACCAGAGCAATGAAAGTTGAATTAAGGGAAGGTAGGAGCCAGTGCATAGATCGAGATTCTTCCACTAATTCCCAAACTTCGGTGCTGATCAATTCCCATAATTCATGAAAGAAATTGGAGGTGAAACCATCAGGTCCAGGAGCCTTACCATCCTTTAGCTGAGCCATGGCCTCTTCTACTTCCTGCATGGAGACTTGTTGTAACAGATTTTGATTATGATCTTCCGTGATTATTTTGGGAATGTGCTGTGTGACAGATCTTATGGCTGATGATCTACTTCCTGTTTGTTCTTTGAGCGCTTCCTGGAAGTATTCTTTGAATTCCTTTTCAATATCTTCATGCTTTTCTAGTCTCTCCCCTTGACTGTTATTAATGAAGGCAATATTGTTGTGCATTCGTCGTTGAATGGTGGATCGATGAAAAAATTTTGTGTTCTTTTCCCCTTCTTTTAGCCACCTTATTCTGGATTTTTGGCGCCAAAGGATTTCCTCTTGTAGCCTTCGAGCTTCTATGTCTGTCCAGAGGGATTGCTCCTTGCCTGCCAATTCTTCTGTTCTTCCCTCTAGGATAACGGTTTGCTGTAGAGAACACATATTCTGCTCCAATGTTTTCCTGGTTTCCAGAATGTTGCCAAATTGGGTTTTATTCCAGAATTTGAGCACTTGCTTGAGGTGTCTGAGTTTCTGTTGAAATTGGAACATCTTTGCGCCTGCTGGGGGGGTGAAGGATTTCCAAGCAGCTCGGACCAGTTCTTTGAAGTCAGGATGAGTGAACCAGAAGGCCTCAAAGCGAAATGGACGATTGCAATGTATACCTGGACGTGTCCATTGAAGCATTATGGGCCAGTGATCAGAGCTGCCTTGAGGCAGAATGGAGGAGTGAAAATCTCCTCCCAAATATATGGCATTGTATGAAATAATAAAACGATCTAGCCTAGAAGCAATATTATGTGTTCCCCTATGTTTTCTTGTCCAGGTGTACGTGCCATTTGAGGTTTGAATGTCTATGAGCTGATTACTTTGAATGAATTCTTTGAATCCTGTGCTATCATCGTCTAAGTTCATGCGCCCTCCCTTTTTTCCCCTAGATTCGTGATGATGTTGAAATCTCCCCCGCTGATCCATAGAGGGTACTGCCTGTTGGAGTTAAGAGCTGTTAGTGCATCCAACACTTCTAATTTTTGATGTAAATCTTGCGGGAAGTAGGTGTTGGTGAGAAGACCGTTCAGATCCGTCCCTATGAGATGAAATGAAGCTTGGATGAAACAATGTGTGGCATGAAAATCTTGAAGCATAAGGATCTGCGGACTCCAGACTATTGCTATTCCACCGGAGGCCCCTACCGCATCCATTGAGACTGAGCGATTGCCGTTCCATGCTTTGTTGAGGATCCTTTCGAGGGACGCATTATTACTTTTTGTTTCTTGTAGAAAAACGATGGCTGGTTTCTCTAACTGAATCATGTTTTTTAACATTCTGTGTTTTGAGGGGCTATTGAGCCCACACATGTTCCAGGAGATGAGCTTCATGAGGAACAGTGGGGTTGGGGCTTGTAGAACTTCGTCAGCTTTGGGAATCTCCCTGATTCCATTAAGATTTCTCCTATAATGATGGTTCTTTGCAGATCGGTTTTGCGCCCTCTTTTCTTTGTTTCTTTTAGGATTTTCTTTCCATCCCATGGACTTCCTGCTTGTATACCTAGACATTTATTATGTTGAGCTTTGATGAGAACACCTTCCAATCGATCTATTTTCCATGGAGGTATTGAGTTGTACTCTTTCTGCTTGCATGCTGTTTCAAGTTTGACAATATCCAGTCCTTCCAGACTCACAGTCTCTGGGTCTTCCTCCATTGTTATAGGGATGTTCTGGTGATCCTCTGGGACCCCATCTTGTAAACTGAGTGCTAAAGTTGCATCAAGCTCCATTGCTGAAGGTTGCATGTCAGCTTATGGAGCCAGCATTTTCGATTCGGAGGAGAGAGGGAAGCTGGAGGGCGTGGAGGAAGATGGAGCCAGGGTATTTTTTTGAGATGCTGGGAGGAAGATGGGCGAGATGGGGAAGCCTGAGAGTCATTCAGATGCTTATCTGAGGGATATTGAGGGGTAAGAATTTGAAATCTGTTTTGGGTTTCAGCCTTTTTGGGACTGGAGGGTGCAACAGAATGTTTTTTGGCGTGCCTACGACGATTGGGCACCTTGGTGAAGCCTTTAGAATCTTTGTTAGCCTCGTTAGCTAGAGATTTGATCTGAATGTTCAGGGGACAGTCCCTAAAAAGATGGCCATGTTCATGGCATTTGCAGCATCGAAAAGGGATGTGCTCATAGTCTAATGGTTGAATCCACTCAAAATCATCATGGAAGAGACTTACCGAGTCTGCAAGGGCTTTTGTAAGATGCATCTGGACACAGATCCTGGCGTAGGAAGTGTATCTTCGATTTTTGGTTTCCTCTGCAACTTTGATGAAGGTGTCGATGCTATTGCCAATGTCCTTTAATGTTTCTTCTTTCCAGTACTCTGCAGGTAGGGAATACATGCATATCCAGACTGGAGCATGACTGAGATCCTCTGTATCTGGATTGAACCTGGGTTTCCAGTCATGAAGGAAAAGACCCGAGGAGTTGAAGAAGTACGGACCTCCCTCAAATATGTGGGATTTATCCTCCAGGTAGTAAAATATTGCAGTGAAGAAGCCTTTGGGGCCTAGTAGCAGGGAGACTTGTCCTTTGGGCTTCCATTTTGAGGCAATCCACCCTTGTAGGGCTTTTTCAGTTGGCCAAAAGCCAAGAAATTTTCCAATGAGTGTGTGGTCCTTCATGTATTGTATTTCTCCATTGATTCGATGACTGGGGAGCTCAACTTTGATTTGTTCTGTGGCTTTTGGAATGCAGGTAGCCGAAGTCGCCTTTGGTTGTGACGCCCCCGGTTCGTTTACCTCCTTTTCACGTGTTACTGTATGCTCCTCTGCTGTGTCAGTCTGAACTGAGCTCTGATCTTGTCCGGAGGAGTCGCCTGGAGGAAACAGGGGTGCAGAAGATGCGAAAAAGTCCGACGAACGGGAATTTGGAGAAGGGGGGGGGGAAAAGGTCCTGCCCCTCCCACCGGGGAGGCCATGACGAATGGATTACCAGATGCCCGAAGACCGGACTGCCGGCGGCGCTGAGAAGGGAAGCGTTCTAGTAGGCGCAGGGGGCGCAGATCTGTGCATTTGCTGCAGAGAGAAGAGCGCAGAGCCTAGGGTTCCATTGTACAAAAATAACATCAACCTCAATGCATTATAGCTTGAGAGCCGTTATTGAACAACATATCAATCTTGTTATGTTTTGAGATCACCCTGATGTGAAACAATTCTATTCTCCTCTTTTCATTTGGAGTTTCATTTTACGAGACTAAAGAACTAGTGTTGGCAATGGATTCCTTTTCTTTTAATCCCATGATTGTGATTTTAGTTTCATCACCCGAATCGAACCCCAAATCCTGTTGAGTGGTTGCAATTGTCTTATGTTTTCCCTTGTTGTTGTTTCTTTTTGGTCTCATTTCGAGATGAAGCTTCCAACAGTGAGCTTCATCATGACCCTCTTAGGGAGCAATGTTTGCATGTAATTTTCTCTCCTTCCTTTTTGATAGACACATTTTTCTTTGCCTTCCCTTTGAAATCCTTTTCTTTTCCCTTACTCTTAAATGTCTTTTTACTACCTTCTTCTGGGGTGTCCTTCCCTCTTGCCTCGAGATGAGTGGCTTGCACATACACATCATCTAGATTATTGGGATTAAACATTAAGATAGTGTGCCTAAGGTAACTATGTAAACCCCCTATATACTTCAACAATGTGTCCAATGATTGCAAATCACACCTAACATCAACGACCTTTTTCTGAATTCTTGGGTGTAATCTTGCACATTTTGACCTTTAAGCTATCTAAAGTTTTCCCAATTCATGATGGCTTTCTACATATAAGCTAAAGGGTATAATTGTCTTTTAATTACAACAATGAAATCATTTCAATAGATTGAGGTTTTACCGTGTTTTTTAATCTCCTCTTAGGTCTTTGATTCCCACCATACTAGTGCTGCACCCTCCATTCTCAAGGAGGCTAACTGAATCTTTATGTCATCCTTTTGAAGGTTTTGAATCCTGCAATAGACCTCCAACTGACAGATCCAATTATCAAGCTTCTCTACATTCACTTCACCATTATACATAGGTAGCTCGAATTTAACGTCAAGTTTTAAAAAAGGTGATTTACCAGTTCCTTTTGAAGTATGATGATGAGTATGAGTAAGGGTTGTGTTAGTGGAAGAGGGTGAAGATGCTTGTGAAGAAGAAGATGAAGAAGATGGTGGAGAGGGTGGAGGTTTGTCTCTATTTCCATTACCTCCTTTTCCATTACCTCCTCTTGAAGAGCCTTCTCCTTTGGGAGGTTTAGAACTTTCTCCTTGCAGCCTGGTATTCCTCTCTTCATAAAGGACCTTCACCATCTCTATCATATCAAAGAAAGCCTTTTTGAAGGTATTCTCATCTTCTGTCATGTTTGTAGGTTCTCCTTCATGAGACATGATCTTTGGAGTCTCAACTAAAACTTGAGGCTGAACTGGTGTTGGAGATTGTGGCAACCTTGCTCTTCTTCCCCTTGACCCAACTTCAGGGCTTCCAACCAACTTTCCTTCACCTCTTTTGAGTTTTAACCTTGTAAGCATGACATAAACTTGCAAACAATTAAATCCTTCTTTCACAAAGCAAACCTAGTGCTCTGATACCAAATTGATCTAATTTAGAATATTAGTTTGCAGTGCTCAGATATTCCTCAGATTATAAACAAAATGCTTTCATTATGCTTAAGGATTCGTTAATTTTTTTGCAGGTGAAATGAAGAGTTTTTATGTTAATTTTATAAGCAATTTTACATAAATCAGAAACTGAACATCAGCATAAACATGTACAGAACATCATCAAAACACATTACAACAAGCACATGATAAAGGAGTTCACCCCTCGTGGGCTATGTCTCCTTCGTCCAGCTTCCAATGGCTTGGGCCTCTCTATTATGCTTAAAAGTGTAAAAATATGTGTTTATAATGCTCAAATGCTTCTAAAACCTGCTCCAATGAGTCCAACATATTAAAAAATGGCTATCTAGCCTCTTTTTGCATCCAATTTGGTGGAAAACTGAAGAAGTTATGACTTCCCCCTGTTTTCCCACTATTTGTTCCACAATTTGCTCCACATTCGATAGGAACCCACAATTTCGCTCCAAAAATATGCTAACTGAGCAAGAATTTTGCCACATGGCGGGCCATAATCTGTTGGCATCAACTGCCCATCGCAAATCGCAATCGGTGGAGTTATGCGGTCTTATGGATTATGAACCAGACGGGTGATATGCGATTGTTATTCGGCGGACCCGACATAATTCTTAACTGGAGCTTATAATTGTATCACGTCCGGGATCCTTTCACAATCAGCGAAGTACCATGGTCTTGTATATGCAGGACTTTGCATCATGTTGTGATTTGCGATTGCGATATCGCATCACAACCCAAACCTGTCGGGGCCGATTCTGTAGTGTCGTGCAAGATGTGTGATTGCATCGCAACCCGCTACCTACCGGAGGCCGATTCGGTAACAACTCCCTTCGCCAATGTACGATTTGCGAAATGTGGGGAGCAATGGTGGCCTACCACTTGGCACCTCCCGATTCGCTAATGGACCCTGCCACGTCATGCAATCCTGCCGTGTGAGCAAGTTAAACCTGAACTTTGACTTGCTCTAACTTATTCATATGAGTTCGGATTTGAGTGTCGTTCACACCGTTGGAATCAAAATGATGAGATATTTGATATGAAGCTAAGTTTATGAAGATTCTGACACTTTGGTTTTTGAGCCTAATTTTGAGCACCTGATCAGGAAAATCCACACAAGATTCTTCTTATAGAGATTCCAATTAACGAACACTAAGACCATGACTCTTGACCTATTTAGCCACTCCAAGACCAAGACACCAATCTTCTTCTTTGTCATTCCTGAGATCATCATTACTGCCACTGAAGTCTGAAATCATCACTGCTGCAACACTTGGGCCTTCACTACTATACCACTGAGATCATTTACTATTACATCTTTGCACCTTGTTGCACTGAGATCATTGTTGCATTATTGCTACACCACCGAGATCTTCATTATGACAATGAGATCTCTACACTGAGATATGAGAGTTGTACCAAGATCAAGGTCATGACCTTATAACTACCATGATTACATCATGCCAGGATCAAGTCTGTGTTTAGAATATATGCCGAGAATGTATCACACAGATCCTCTTCATCACAAATATACCAAGATTGTGACTATGTTTAATATGTTGAGACAGTGATCACGATCACTGTGACTGCGTCTAGAATGTATGTCGAGACAGTGAGTGTTACTGAGATACATGTATTCTGAGGCTGCTAGGAGACAGGTCCGAGTCCTTTTTGTGATATCAATCGAGACTTTACTGAAATAAGCCGAGCTTGATGTCTAGAATGCTTTACCGAAATCTCAGAGATTTGCGAGGTACAATGACTGTTATAACCCACGAAAGTGCAAAAGCATCTGAGTTCTGTTTTGCCCTCCTATAATGTAAATTTCAGACGCTGTACCCATCCAAGAATTGTAGGGAATCCAAGTTCCTATACTTGCTCTTTTGCACAGACCCTAGATGGGTATTTACAGTGGTTTTCCTCACATATTAAGCTGACATGACAGTGTCAAGATATGTGTCTATTAATGCAAGCCGACATGATCTTCCTTTAATTCAATTTGTTGGTCGACTTCTTCAAGAGGGATTGTGCTTGTCAATGTAGGGTTGTTAGACATTTCTATAGACTTGTATACATTGAACATAGGCTCAAGAAGAGTTTCTTTATACATGACATTGACTCTTTGACTTAATAATAAATCATAATACTCTTAATGGGAGCCACTAACAAATAAACCTCTTGCTCATGAAAACCATGCAACAAAGCATACAAAAATAATTTTATTCCTTTTATTTCATCATTTTACAATGATCATGTCATTATGAAGAACGAACCTAGATACCCTTTCTTCAACAGCTTCCATGCTAGATCAAGAAGAGGAAAAAGTCTTACCTTTTATGGAGGATTTGGAATCAAATGCTGAGGAAGAGTTGAAAGAAGATACAATTTTGCAGAAGAGGTCCATAACTCCAAGACATGGGCAACATGACCTTTGGCAAATTGGATTGAAGGGACAACTTCCAGGCAAAGCTAAATGGTATACCAAAGAGAAGGTGGAGGGAAATTTTCCTCACCTCATTAAGTAGAAGCTTTTGGGGAGAAAAAGCCTCCCACAATGGGGAGTTGTGATCCAAATTGGATCATTATATTGTTTGTCATCCATCTCGATGCATTTGGAGTGGAAAAAGTGGAGGAATAAGCTCACATACCATTTTTACCAACATGACCCAAATTGGCAGAATGGGGTTTGAAACCTTCTGGTAGTGTTTTGAGGCATCAAACGACGTTTTTGTGGGGGTGAAACTTTGTTGCTTTAGCACTGCACCGTTTCATGTTATTCTACACATGTAAATCTTTCTAATGGCGGATGAAGTGCATCAATCGAAGTTCGTATGCAAAAGTTATGCTACTCAAAAGTTGATCTTCCTGTTTTCACACCTATAGTTTGGGAGGATGCTAAGTTAACCCCCATTATTCATGGAAAAGGGGTTGGCCACATGATTATGATGTAAAAGACTCTAGAAGAGTCTATTTTGTAACTCTAGTCAAGAGTTGATGTAGTCAAACTTAACCACTAGTAGGCTATCAGGCTTTATAACCAGGCCATTAGGAGGAAGATACATTCCATTCTTTCGAGATAATTTTGTTCCATAGCAACGCAAAGATAGCCAAGAGATATAGGAGGTAGAGCTCATAGAGAGGATTTGTGCACTGTAGCAGCCCATGGGCCACAAACATTACTTCTTTCTACCTGCAACCATATTCCAAATAGAGAAAGAGAGTGAAGTAACCTCACCTTCTAACTGGGTTTTCTCCTGAAAGGGTTTCCCAAAGAGCATATCTTGTGTCTTATGTGTGTGTGTGAGCTTGTTTTGTCATTCTCTACTTTCCTGCATAATTTCCATTTGCATGCATGCACTAACTACAGTATAATCTACAGATATTAAAGTTTAATAAAATTGTAATAGTGTAGAATCTCAGATTTTTAATATAATATTATTAGATATGTTGTGATGAACTGTCCAGTGGAATATCCACAAAAGTTTACAGATAAACTACAACCATAATAATTCCATAATAACCACAAAGTAATACTTGGGTGAGAAGTGCAGGCAAGTTGTCCACAACATTGAAAAAGTCTGAGCTTAGACTTGCTCAATGGTAGTGAGCTTTGTTGATTCAAGAGTTGCACTGCTATCCTTGTCAGAGCACCATTCCTTCCATATTCTTATGATTGTGTAGTCCAAAGACCTCATCGAGCTAGTGGCTTGCTAGACACACGGTGATTGTCTCGTGCATAATTACCAGTGCCAGGGAATCTCTGTGTGGGTCTGAGAATTTGACAACCCAACGCCTCTTGTCTTTATTAGGCCAACTGATGTCCTGCCTTGTATACACCACCTTAAATCCCATTCGTTGTGCAAGGCCTGTGGTGAATTCCCATTCGCCATTATTTGCAACTTTGTTATCCATAATTGTTGGTACGCTTCCACTCCCTTTGTCATCACTGCTTTACACTGGTTTGTGAGGAATCCAAGGGTGCCACCACTGAAACACACCAAGTTGTTGGCGACTATCACCATCAACACTAACCTTATCCACAATGTATCTCCCATACATTATGCATCTTGAATTCCTGTAGCGTTGACATCATTACTCACACTCCTTTCCACGATAACCTTCTAAATGCACTAAGCATGGATTGTGCGAAGGGCCTCCACACTCCTGACATATTGAATGACATTATGATAACAATTGTAGGGGGTGTGTTGCCATGTCCCACTGCCCATTGGCTAGTTGGGATGGTGGCACACCCGAGCCACCCCCCCAAGGAGTTGCATTATTATCCTTGTTAGAGCACCATTCCTTCCATATTTTGTTGATTTTGTAGTCTAAAGAGCTTCTCGCTGAGCTAGCGACTTGCTATACATAAGTTGATTGTCCCCATGCACAATTGCCAGTGTCAGGGAGTATCTGTGTGGGTCTGAGAATCTGACTTCCCAACGTCTCCTATCTTTATCAGGCCAACTTATGTCTTGCCTTGTATACACCACCTTCAATCCCATCTGTTGTGTGAGCCTTGTGGTGAATTCCCAGGTGCCATTATTTGTAGCTCCGTCATCCATAATTGCTGGTACACTTCCACTCCCTTTGCCATCACTGCTTTGCATTGGATTACGAGCTATTTGAGGGTGCCATCACTGAAACACACTAAGTCACAGGTGACTATCACCATCCAAGACGATATGCCTAATCTCCCATATGTTCTACATCTTGAATTCCTATAGCATTGACATCATTATCCACACTCCTTTCTACGGTAACGTTCTAAATGCACTGAGCATGGATCATGCGACGAGCCTCTACACCCTTGACATATTGAATGACATTAGGATAACAATTGCAGAGGCGTGTTGCCATGTCCCCTTGTCTATTGTCCAAGTGGGACGGTGGCAAAACTCCCCCACACCCTTGCTCGTCACCCCATCTGGGAAATTAATAAACTTTAATTTAAAATTACAATTATATTAATTATTAAATATATTAAATGTATTGATATATGCAACTTTCTTTTAATTAAAAATGTATTAATATATGAAACTTTCTTTCTTTAAAAGAAGATTTTTTTTTAATGATTTTGTTTTTTAATTTATTAATGTTTAGTGTATGAATTGTTTGTTTATTGATGAGAGGAATAAGGAATCCACTTTTCGGTAAAGATTACTATAATCTCTTTTGGATTTGAACTTTTTGGATAGAGATTACTCTAATCTCTTTTGGATTTTGGATTTGAACTTGAAGCGTATTACAAAGAAACACATACTTTTAACTATAAAATTCATTAAGAATATTATCTTTATTTTATAACTTTTAAAAGATAGATTCCTAATTATTAAATACATCATTATTTTCATAATTCATATAAATTATCTTTATTTTATAACTTTTAAAAAATATATTCTTAACTATATTATAAAAAAATATATTCTTAACCATTAAACGCACTCCATTAATTAATTAATATATATATTTAAACACCAAACACAAACCTGCCCTGCAGACACAAAATTTAAAATATATTAGAAGGTTGGGTTTCATTTAGTACGGATGCTTGCCTTTTCATATGGGCGAAGGTTGCCTAGGATCATTAGAGGATTAGAAGGTTGGGTTTCATTTAGTACGGATGCTTGCCTTTTCATATGGGCGAAGGTTGCCTAGGATCATTAGAGGCGTAGTGAATCATCTCAACACACCACTGTTCACGTGGCGATGAATACAAGAATAACATTATCAGTGATATTTTGGGAAACATGACCATCTCTTTTCAGTTTTAAACGCACAAGAACACCTTTACTTTCACTTTACGCTGCGTATCCACCGAAGGTAGGGTTGCCATTAACTTCGAAAACTTGAACCCTCCGGGTGTTCTAATTCTTTTACTGTTGCCCTTTTATAGAAGGTAATCCTTGTACAAAAACCCGAAAGTAGGCCCGGTAAGGTTTCCTGATTACCGGATACTTTCCGGTAGTCTTCATGTTTCAGATAGGCCGTTTTCTCGCTGGAAGAGACTTTCGGCAGTTTTATGCGGTCACACAGAGGAATGGCACGTGGAAGACAGCCGGGTAAGTAGCCCAAGACCTTCACACGATTCATAAGCACATAAAATCCCATTTTATGTAGGAAAAAAATGTTGGGTGCCGATAAAAAAATGGGGAAGAAGAGCAGAACACGGATAAGTTGAATCAGACCATGTGTTCAGTCTGAACTTGTAGTCTTTTGAGGCTTAAGGCATCTCCAGTCCAGCTCAATTCTTTTATCCTGTGTTTATTTTTGGGTAAGGATAAGGGCCCCAAACAGAGATTCCTTGGTGGGTCTCTGCTTCTTCACAGATTCTTCGATGGTGGATTTTTGGCATAAGGACCAGAAGGAGGAGAGGGGGACTGCTATGTTGGTGATCTTGGGGATCTGTGATCTGATGACCCAACTGGAGATTTTCGGGGAAGAGGGTCGTTGAATTCAAGACCCAGTGGGGTTTTGCTAGGTCGGTGGTTTTTGGGATCCGGGAGGTTTTTGGTATCCAGGACCTGATAGTCCAAGAGTTGCAGACTCAACAGGTCCAATTCAGATTTATTGTTCGGGTTTCTGCAATGGATTACTTTTGAATTTCGATCCCAATTGTGGCTGGCGGTTAGTTGTCCTTGTCTTGGTTGGTTATTTTGAGGGCCATGGAGTTTGCGGATGGGAACTCTGGATCTGCCAGCGAAGGCAGTAAGGATATCATTAATGGTGAGAGGGCCGAGGAAATGGGAAAATTGAAGGAAGAGGTCATAAAACCCAATGGGCCTGGGGTTCAATCAGAGAAACCTAAGGGATTCGGACTGAAGAAATGGAGGAGGCGGCGGCGAGATCTGATGAAGGATGCTGGAGGTGTGCATGAATCTCATAGAATCCTCAAGAGAGGATTATCTGCTGCAGGCCAATTGAGGGCACCCAATGGAGCACCCAGCGAAAGCAAGGTGAAATCTGAAGCAATTCGTTCTGAATCCTCTGTTGGTAATTCTGAGTTGCCTTCAGCCTCGGGATTTGTTCACCAGGACCGGATGTCGGACTCAGGGTCCTGGAATGCAGTAAATATGTTTCCTGCTGGAGGGAGCTGTGAGTATGGTGAAGAGAGCAGCAAGTCGTCTACAGGTGCCAGCTTTCCGAAAAGTATGCCTGAAAATATAGTCAGGGAAGGGCTTCTGAATGAAGTTGAGTGTAAAGTTGTTAAGGGTAGGGAGGAAATAAAATTTCCCACGATGCATGAATGTGGATTTCCAGCCATAATTTTTGATGGCAGCAAGCCAGATTCGAGGGGGTTTGGGCACAGAGATGAAAGAAAATCTGCGGGATTGTCTAAAAAGTTAAGGGCAGAGAAGACCAAGGAGAATAATGCCGAATCTGAAGATCCAGTTCATGAACCCGAGGACAGCGGCACCAGCACAGGGAGAGTAGTGCATGATTTTGAAGGAATTTCTGGAAATCACTTTGAGGATGGGCACGTTGCTGGTATCGGAACTCAAAACAAACAAGAGTATGTGTATGATCTCGGGGAGAGCTCTTGGAGCACAGGAAACAATGTAGGGAGCTCAGCAGTTAGTGATTCCAGTCAAAGCAAGGCCATGGCCAAGAGTGGCAGTTTTGCTAGCGTTGATAATGGAAGGTGGATAAATGAAGGACTTAGTCTTTGGTCTAAGAATTCTGATCTTGAAAATAGCACATCCGAGAGAGAAAACAGTGAAGAACCTAGGACTTTTGATTCTGATGAAAGAGGAAGTGTTAACCATGATAAATTAAGAGAAAGTGAAGAAGTTAGGGAGAATTCTGTGTTCGGGTGTGAGGACGTTGTGCATAGCGGAGAGAGTTTGGCCTCTGCAGTTAATGTTGCGGAAAAGAAGAGGGAGGAGACAGGTGGATTTGTACAGCAGGTGGACAGGATGCACCAACAACCCGTGGATTCAGATTGTTTGCTTCAAGCGTTGACAGAGCTTCGGACTGCTGAAGAAGGATTACACGAAGGTAAGACTCTAAACTTGGAATGAAACTTCCAATTTAGGAAGCTAGCACAAGTGCTTGTTACAACAGTTGCATAATTATCGTTCTTTACGTATGCTTTTGTATTCTCTTGGATTATCCATGGTGCCAAAATCTGACATTTCTGGCTACAGTTTGTAAAAATGACTAGCGTCATCCGCCTTAGTTTATTTTTGCCATTGTTACGCATCTCTACCTTTTTGGCTGTGAAGGTTTATCTTACTGTTTACAGTTATGAATGCGCTTCTGTATGCATGCACGGTGTTCATCATTTCATTCTACTTTCTGATTTAATTTAGGACAAACAAGCTTATGCCCGATGATTGAATTTGAAAACATGCAACTTTGGATGGTGTTCATCATTTCATTCTACTTTCTGATTGAATTTAGGAGAAACAAATTTACGCCCGATGATTGAATTTGAAAAACATGCAACTTTGGATGGGGGTGCATAGGTTGAATGTGAATCCTCTTCTATAGTAGTATCCACTGTTTGTCCTAGCGTTATAGTTTCTTTTTGAATTTACTTTATACAATTTTATGCCCTAGAATTGGATTTGAAGAAAAAATTCGAACTTTGGATAGTGTGAACAACTTTCTACATCTATGTTTCAATAAGCACATTGATATTATTATAATGTATTTGTAGAAAAGTTTGTAGGATTTGTTGGAGCTAGTGTTGCCTTTGCAACTCATTCTCATGATCGCTGCATATGTTCCTTTTAGATGAGGAAGTATGAAGGATTGCCTTTTAAAGAGCCAAAGAAAAGAGACAAGGAAAAGAGACAAGGTTGCAGGTGATTAAACATGCATGCTTAAAGGATTAGTGTTTGTTAAAATTGGCAACTAGGGCCAAACTCCATGTGGGTCATCTTATTTATGGTAGCTGATATTTTTCTTGGATCCCTATCATTGAGAGGTGTAGGATTGATCTAAAGATCATCGATTCCAATAAGTATTCATGGAGTTATGAATTTATTTGCGTTATAAGACAATTCGTCCAGGTCGGCCAGCAACCAAATAAACACCATATGTGCTCAACGTTTTAGTATAAATAGAGGTGGCCTTCAAGTCATTTCAACACACTTGGGATATCTTCCTCTCTCTACTTGTCTTTGGGTTTTAATAGGAGGAGGGATCCTAAGGAATAAAGGATCCTGATCCTGAAGGCAGAAAGCCGGAATCGCTAGAACTGCCGGAAAAGCCGGAATTGCCGGAAAGCCGGAACTGCCAGAAAAGTTGGAATTTCCGGAAAAACCGGAACTGTTGGGACTGCTGGAACTGCTCGGAACAACTGGAACTGCCGGAACAATCAAAGCATCTGTCTCCGAAGGGGAGTAGCATGCAAGGGACAACTAACTAACATTGGGACAGTTGTATGGTACTTAGCAGCAAATACACCAAGCATGCAATGTTACAGCTAACATGCAAGGGACAACTAGCATGCAACAACAAGCATGCGAAGGACAACAAGCATGCTAGGGACAACAAGCAAGCAAGGTGCAGCCAATACATAGGTCATGATGGCAACATGGTGCAGCAATGGCACATAATGTAGTATAGTGATAGGTACAGTCATGATTAATGAAGTGTGATGAGATGCAACATAGTAATGATGGGTGCAGCATGGTGCAGCGCGGTGAGATGCAGTGTGATGACGAGATGCAACACAACGATAGGTGAAGGAGTCACCTTGGAGAATTAGTTGAAGCAACATGTCTTCAACTGATCTCATGTATCATCTTCTTAGAAATGATCTATGCTCTTATCTAGATAAGTCAAAGTGTTGACCTCTGTTGTAAACGTACTATCTCTCTTTCTCTGCCGAACTATTGAAGAACATATAAGAAGAATTGATCAAGGGTTTCCCTACATTGGGGTTTGTCCTCTGCTAGCGCCACATCTTGTGTCCTCTTGTCTTGGCTTGTTTTCTGTGATTTATGTTTATGTTCTATCTGCAGTTTACTTTAATGCTGATGTGATTGCTAATTTGGAAAAGATATGGAGCTAACTGTGAAAATTGAATTAAATTGCTCTAAGCATAGAACATACCTAAAATTAACATGGTATCAGAACTAAAGTGAAGACAATGCCCAAGCAAGAGTGAAAGAGCAATCACCGAACACAGTTGGTAAAGGACAAAAGGATCAGTGGATTCCTCATTCCTCAATTTATCTTGTTCAATATATGGATGATATTGTCTTTACTTACAAATGTTGCAAATGTCCATTTAACACATAATTGGCTAATGCATCGGTTAATGTGTTTAAATTTCTTGGAATGTGTTGATATTCAATGTAATCAAACTGCCCTTCCAAAAGACGGACCCGTAAAAATATTCTTAACATTGACAAACTTCTTACTGTGTAGACATTGTTTAAATGTAATACTATGAATTGCGAATCTAACCTAACAATCAAACATTGAATGCCAAATGAAATGGCGGTGGATAATAGTTCAATGACTTCCCTATATTCTGCTATGTTGTTTGTTGTTTGACCAAAGGCATATCCCATGAATAGAAACTAACTCATCATTGGGTGAATAGATGACCCAAGCTGCAGAAGACAAATTCCGAGTATTAGGACTAGCGCCATCAACAAAGCCAATGTAAGTTTGAGGGAACGCCGACATCTGCAAATCAAGTGTAAAACAAGATAAGCAGGCGAAGTAGTAGTGGATCGTAAAAAATGCTAAAATTACCGCACACACTTATAAAATTATAATACAAGTAATGTACAAATCTCCATAAAATAGTTTATGCATAATATATCTTCAGGTAAAGGCCATTTCTGAGCTTTCCCAAAGAGACACCATCATAATTGACTAGCTCATAGGCTCCTTTTAGGTAATACATGTTTTACAATATAAGGGCCATGTCACATAGGCTCAAATTTACCTGCGCTTAATTTGTCATGTGCTTGATCATAAACCAAGACTAGGTCACCTTCTGCATAACAACGAGGATTTACGTTTTGATCAAATTGAGCTTTGACTCGTTTTTTTATGAGACTCGCTAGCTAATGTGACATCACGACGAGTTTCATGTAAATGTGCTAAATGCGAAAAACGCTCTTCCTTTGCAGAGGTAGCTGGTAATAACTCGATGGCTAGTTTCAGAGATGGAATTTCACATTCAATCGGTAAAACGACCTCCAAACCATAAACAAGTTGGAAGGGAGTGAAATGCGTAGATGTTTTCACAATAGTAGGGTATGCCCTGAAGGCTGAAAAAAGCATGGTATGACAGTTTCCTTTATGAATGAAAACTATTCATTTAATCATGTTTGTTAAAACTTTGTTAACAACTTCGACTTGACCATTTGCTTGTGGATAGTAAGGGGTAGAGCTATCATGGCGTAGGCCGAGCTGTACATATAGTTTAGTGATCATAAAGTTGCGAAAATGGCTACCATGGTCTGTAACAATGGCCTGTGGGACACCGAACCGAGCAATCACATGATTGAAAACGAAAATTGTTGTAGTTTCGCCATTGTCCTTATATGTAGGCATTGCCTCGACCCATTTTGTAAAGTAATCAGCAGTAAGGATAATATACCCATGCCCTTGATCGAGTGAGGGTTATAAGTGACGAAATCTATGCCCCATTTTGAAAAAGCACTGACAACTATAATAGGGTGAAGAGGAGCTAGAGGCGCTCACATCTTGCGATCAGAAACCTGGCAATTATGGCATTTTTTGACTGTAATAATGCAATTTTTAAACATGGAAGGCCAAAAATAACCAGCGCGCAATATCTTTTGGGCATTGGCATACCCAGACATATGACCTCTACATGCTGCAGAATGACAATCATTTAGTGCTTTTTAAGCTGCAACTCTGGTCCACAAACTAAATTGAACTTCACAGTTGATTGACTTTTATACAATTAGTCGATTCACAGGCCTAGTAGACTAGTGGACTAGGCCCTCTAACACCCCCTTTGAAGTCAACAACCTCATTCAATACTTCAATTACAATATTTGAAATAAATAAGCCGCTTCCCGCCCTTTAAACTAGTAGGGACTTTAAATTAAACTGATATACCTTAACATTTGCCCTTATCTATCCTACTTTATTGTGAATGGCAGAAACATATTATATTTGAAAAATTTCCAAAAACCATTTTTCTAAGTGTCTTTACACTCTTGTTATATTACCCACCTCTTTTTATGCCAAATGTAATAAAGTAGGAACTTCAAGGTTTGAGCATTAAAATAACATATGGTTAAAGTGAGATGATGCTCTCGAAAAATAATCTTTTTTAAAGCATTCATAGAGAGGCACAACCATATGATGAATGATTTAATTTTGGAGCTGCCCTCAATGTGGTTGCAATGGCCACAACTCTTGTACCTGCGTGAGAAATGATGTGATGCTCTTTGGGGTTCGTTTGACAGATGGATCAATGAGAATGAGTGTGAGTATGAATAATTTACCAAATTATGACGCTGTTGTTCACAAATAGTAACTCCAACTTCTCTAACAATTTTGGTGAAGAGGATTACTTCGTGGAAGCTGCAGCAACATCTTTTACCGGGAACATCTACCAATCAAGTCTGGCTATGCTGAATTTTTTCAAGGTGATGGGCAACAAGCTTCTAGGGAGGTGCTCTCAGCAGCAACCTTGCACATATCAATCTCCATTACAATCAAAATACAGGCAGCTGGTTCCTGAAAGGTCAAACACACAAAGATGCCAGCCTTAACAACAGTTGGCGCACACACAACTGGTTCCTGAAGTGTCATTCAAAGAGAAATTTATGTTCATTACAGATCGGTATGAAACAATTGATCAGGTAACTGCTGCATTGCGAGATTCTGGACATGAGTCTTCTAACTTGATTCCTGGTATTAACATTGCTAAGAGCGATGAATGGACAGGTGGACACTCTTTAATGCACAAAATCTACATGAGAGTGGCTTAAAACCTTTTATGCCTCTATGAGTATGGCTTTACTGTGGTATTGGAACCTCTCTAGAGCATAGTTTTAAAACTCTGACTCGGATTTGGAACCAGCCAAGGGTCCACTCCGACTCTGACTCGGTATTGACTCGGCCTAGTTAATTTCAATGACTCGGTCGTTGTAAAAAATACATTAAATATATATTATATATTATATATATTTTTATTGAAAAAAACAATTTTTAAAGATTTTCATTGTGTTTTCCAACTCATAGCATTAGAGTATAGAGAGAAGACAACATATGATCAAAGTATTCTCATGAATATATCTATTATATCAAAATGGCACCCAGTGCACTGTCCAATACATGTAATATATAAAGATTAGAGTAAAAACACATAACCAAGGAGGCTCTAAATGGCTTCTATAACAGAACATCACTAGTCACTACTGCTAAACAAGGCAAGATCATCTGGCTTAGACTCTGAATCAGAGTCAGACGGGGAAACCCATGGCTCCTCCTCACTACTGCTCCAAAAACCAACTCCAACTCTTCACAAACTCCTCACAAATGCTCAAACAAATGCAATGAGATAGCTGCGAGTAAACGTGAGGGCGTTGGGTCACTTTTATGGGGTTTGGGTCACTTTTATAGGCTTGGGAGAGGGGTAGAGACATTAAGGAAAAAAAACGAAAAAAAAATTGAGTTTAAAGTTCGAGTTGCTGCATTTTTCCCCACGGACTAGCTCGGCCTCGGCCGGTTTAAGACGGGCTTATGCCGAATCAGCTTGTCTGTTACTGAACCAGCCGAATCACTGTCCAGCTTGGCCGGTTCGGTAACGGACCGGTTTTTCTACCTAGCCAACCCAGGCAGGGGTCTGGCTCGGTCTACCAGGGCGAATCTGATTTGGACCGGCCTAGTTTTAAAACACTGCTCTAGTGTCCAGACCTCTTACTGAAATATGTGGTTTTAGGCTTGGATATTTCTAGAGATTAAGGGTGAACGTAACATTTTCGTGCAGTTTTCTGCTCGATCAGTCCGCATAGACTCAGACTTTGGAGTGATCTTCTCTGTTTCTATACTGTAGTTTGTGTGGCTACTGGACATGCCAGAGGAATAAAACAGTAACCATCTGCAATCTGTGGCCATGATGGCACTGGGGTGTGCAATTTTCCTCAGCTGAAATGAGTCGTTGTAATAATGAGAGCTTTTTGCAAAATCCTGTAACCCTTGCACGCCAAGGCCATGGCAGGGGTTCAAGTGTACAGGCTACCAAATAATTAATTGCATCACATCAACAAATATAGATCACCTCTAAAATCCTTTAAAAGCAACTAGATGACATTCCAAGAATTTGCCAACTTTATAATATTTGGCAAAATTTACATTCGAATAAGCCTTTAATATTCCAATTTTTTTGATATAAAGTTATATGAAAACAAACGTTCTTAGTTATTGCCCAAAGATCTCAGTTTTATGATAGATATGTGAGATGATTTTTGTTTTTGTTTTTTGTTTATTATTATTAATATTATAGCTAACTTTTTAAATTAATTTCCTATTTTATTTTATTTTTAATTTTAATTTTTTAATCTTAATATAAGATATAGTAGGGTAGATCTATAGTGGATAGTAATAGACCTATAATCTTGCTTTTGTGATCTAGAAAGATTTTTAATTTTTTGAGATGTACAGCAAATTGAGATGACTGAAAAATAATGACTTTTCAAAAGTAAACTTTTTGATTTTAAATAACAAAAGAAATAACTCTTTGAAGATGTTTCTTTCTTTGACTAAGAAATTTAGGCTTGAGCTTTGGAGTCTTTATTTTTTCAATGATTCAATACCATGGCCTTCTCTTCACCATGGTTCTGATAGCATGTTGACATTCACGAAGTGTATTCAGACACAATTTTATCAATCACGATAAGAAAATTACATGATATGTGGTGAGAGGCATAGTGTATATACTATATATAACCTTTGTAGCCTTATTTCAACACACCATGTATTCTTGACCAACAACTCAAGGGTAATCACTGTGACGAGGACGTGGTAATCACAGTGACAAGGACAATCAATCTTCGAAGAAATATATACTTTCAAAATGACTTTAATTATTATACTAGGAAAATACTTTTTTTTTTGTCTGTGGTTCACAGGCCCCGGAGATTAGTGACTGCTACATCTATGGAATATTTGTACCAGGCAGATCTGCCCGAAGGGGTCACTTCCTGGCGGCTCAACCACGGAGCCTGACCCCGAGGGTGTCTAGAGAATTGGACCTGTGACCTCTCAGTAATTAATGACAGCCACTCGACCAATTGAGCTAACTCTCTGGGCTATCCTAGGAAAATACTTATCTATATAAATTATAAACTTTAGGTTAATAAACTTGGGTGGATCCAGATTGGAATCTGTACCCTTTCCAGGGATTCCTGGATCAATCCCCCTGGCCAGATGGATCTGGTGACACAGGATATTTAACACTATTTTTGTGAATTTTGAATTTTTCATGAACTTGTGCAACTACAATGGAAGTGAGAGAATGTTTGGTATCTAAAGTTACCAAGAGTGGTAAAGAATCCTCCTGTTCACTGTTATCATACCATCTATCAGATTTCACCAGATGGGTTTTATTTCTTCATGACAATTGTCAATATGAGGCAGAAAGTAAATCCTATGATATTCTGTCCTCTTCATACCATAAGTGAAGAAGTCGTTTAATAGGAGAGTCTTCTATATGCCTCATGTTACCCTGGATAAAAGTCCTGAAGTGCATATGAAGATGTCTATCTTGATTCTTACCTTGCAGGAAAGGCTATGTTATCAGATCTGCCACCCATGTGTAGGATCTTCAGATCTGATCCAGATCTGGATTTGGATCTGCTAGGATTTGTCATGGAAGCGGATCCTCTGAAGAAAGAAACAGATCTTGAGCCCATGAAACAGATCCCAAAACTCATAGTGCTTCTGTCCCCTTAAAAATCAAATTTTAATTGAAAAAATCTCCAATTTCTAGATGCCTGAAGGCTAGAACCCCAAATGCCATTCTTGGTCAAGGTCTGATCTAACATTATGTCAAGATCTGCTTTTGAGGTCTGATTTATAATGTCTGTTCTCAAGATTTGATCTATCATTATGGTCAAGGTCTGCTGTCAGTGTTTGATCTATCATTATGGTCAAGGTCTGCTGTCAAGGTCTGGTCTATCCTTATGTTCTATGCGGTTTCTCACTTCTTCCACACTTTTATCTGGTCCTTGCCATAGCCTTCAAGAAAATCACTTTATTTACTGCTGCTATGGACGTGGATGTGGCTCACAAAAAGGCTGTTATGACCTGCTTCATGTTCATTCTGAAATGGTGTACAAAATTATCTATCATCAAATTATCAATTATGGTACATGGGCATCTAATGCATGAGAACGCCTTTATTTGGTTGTAACTTATAGTTGTACTGTTGTGTTTCCTCAGTCCTGATGGTTCTGATTCTTAACTCTATTTTTCTTTTAATTCTAAAAATTATTTTTATATGTTTTTGTACCCTGCCATTTACCCACCGTGTTCAGATTCTGGCTTTTCAAAAATTTGGCAGATCTGTATTTTGATCTGGTAATATAGAGGAAAGATTGTCTGCATGAAAGGGTCCAGTCAATGGAATGAGTTGTGTTTCCCTCTGGTTTCCAATCATTTTGCACTATTCCTTTCAAGTTTTGAAACTGATTTAGTTTACTTGAATAATGAGCTTGGTGGTTGCGGCTGGAAAAATTTCAGTTTCTTCCGGCACTGCAGTAACTGATGTACCAGTACAGCATAATAGAAGAGCCTCAGAACCATTTTGTTGATGAGAAGAAACCAAATTCAGCTACATGGTTCATTCATTTTAATTGTTTATGATTCTTTATATTTCATCTTCAGTAGCCCATTTAAGAATCAGTTTTTCTTTCCTCCTATGTACCGTCTGGCAGTATATATGTTTGTGCCTTGACTGAAAATGATTGAAAGTGTCCACTTGAATTGCTTTTGTCTTCATTCATGCTAACATAATATTTTTTAAACCACGGACCCTCTTTCTGGTTCACAATAAAGCAACCATAGAACTCTGGCTGTGTCATGAAGGCAATGATTCGATGGTGCAGGTTTTGCTGAACCTTCTTATTGTGTTGTTACTATTGCGTTTAAGTTTTTTACATTATATGAAGCATTTATAGCTTAAGTTTTTTACATTATATCAAGCATTTATAGCTTTTAAGTTTTTTACATTATATTAAGCATTTTTCCCTTCGTTGTGTTGTGGAGGATAGTTTGAATTTGCTTGTTGGACGTTATCTTTATTTTACAATGAGTTTACCCCATTGCCTTGGTACAAGAGAACAGTGTTCAAATTTAAAAACAAGATGTCTTTTACCAAGGGAACTGATAAACCTGTTTTATTGCTACAGAACTTCAGAAAATAAAAGATCTAGCGACGGGAGTTGAATCATCATGGATGGCAGATTCTGAACACAGCAGCAGTTCCCCAAAACACACTGAAAGTAAGCATGGGAATGAGAATAATATGTCTGATATGCCTAATGGCTCTCATATTGAAGAAAAGACAGAATTGAAATGTTCATCTTGGAAAATGGAACTCAATAAGCTCAATGAAAAACTGAAATCATTACAAGAGGAACTTGAAGCAGCAAATAAGAGAATGTTATTTGAACATATGAAAGTGGAGGAGCTTGAATCCCAATTTCAGAATCAACCAATTAAACTGAAAGAAGTTGAGCGGCCACCTGAGGCAACTGCAAATGAGTTGCAATTATTGCAAGAAAAATGCCGAGAAATGGAATTGGAGTTGGAAGAACAGTATAAAGAGAAGATGCAAGCTGAAATAGAATTTCTGATATTAACAGGTTCGGCTCAGAATGACATTGCTCTGGTGGAAAATGAAGCATCTATTCTTCAGGAACAAAAAAGGCTAGTTGTTGGACAACTTCAAACTGCTTTAAAGCTAAAAGAAACAGAAGGCCGTGCTCTTTCATTAAAGGACCATTTAGTACAATTGGAGAATTCAAGTGCCGGCTTGTTAGAAATGGAGGAGGTTCTAGAATTGCACAACAAAGTATGGGGGTTCAGTGTGTTCTCCTTCATTCAATTTATTTTGTTATGCTTGGCCATTTTGTTCATGTTTGCACAATCTCCTCATGCATCAAACTTGGTTCCGACCTAATTGTTATCATTGTAGATTTACATTTTTGTTAGAGGAAAAGCAAGTGTCGTTCAACATTCTAGGAAGTACTATATTGTGATTGTAAATTTCTTTGCAGTCTATGACAAATGTGTGCTCGTCTTAATGAGCAACTTTGAAAATGCAGCATGAGTGTGGTCAAAAAGCAGGTGATAAATTCTGGTTGTATCTATAGACCGGTCACAAAATGTCTATAGAATGGAAGTAGTCAACCAGTGTTTTTTCGTTCTAGATATTGGCTTCAAATATTCGAGTTGTACTTTTCTCATGAGATTTCTTGTACAGATATCCTCGAACAGGCATGAAATTACCATCTAGAAACTGTGCACAAGATTTTCATAATTCGTGATCACCCTGAACAGACATGTAATTCTCATCTAGAAACAGTGCACAAGCTTGTGATAATTCCTGCGCTAGAATCTAGGTGTTATATTTAATTTTTTTAATCCAGGAAAGAAGAGGACAAGATGGTTGAGCTTGGAATAGTAAATGGAAACAACAATTGAGACAAACATGACGTGGCAGTCAGTTATTCAATTTTTTACAACAATATCACTTAAGATGCATTCTGGGATTCATGTTTCTGTTGGTATTATCACAGACGTCATAATTTCTTTTTCATGTTGTTTCTGCATTCCCATTTTCTGAGGTCTTGTTTCCTTTATAGCCAAACAGGGCAAACTTATCATGAAATAAGAGAACCGGATCTTTTACCTGTATTTACTATTAATAACTTAGGAAGAAATTTAACCTTTTATTTTGATAACTTGCTTTATCTAAGCGATCAACAAATAGCTATCATCCTTTTTTTTTCAACGTTATCTGAATAGTCTTGTAGAGGACAAGAAGCATATTCACAATGTTCATATTAATAAAGATCTTAGTTTACGACCCTTCTGAATGGCTGCCATCTTCTAAACAGAACGATATAAAGCTTCTTTTGCGATTTCTGGTACTGAACAACTTGTATTGGTTTTCAGTGCTCTTTTGAAGAGCCTAATCTATTAAACTGTTTCAGCCCCCAGCAGTTTCCTTGGATGGTTCCATACAAAATACCCTTGCTCTCCTGAGAAAGTGGCTTAAACATAGTTACTGTATATGTAGACACTATCTTGCATCTGATAGTGTACGCTGATGATTGATGTGGGTATCTTTTGGGGAATCAAAATGCTTCCCTGGCATAATTTCCATGACCAGCGTTCACCACCTGGCAAGAGGTGGGAGATTGCTTACACTCTGCAGCCACACGGCCGGAGCTAATGGCCTTTTGGTGGTTCAATGACCCCACTTTGTGGGCAGCATGGTGGCCACTTTTTGTGAGGATTGAACGTGGAGGGGAATGCAACCTGTTTTCACTGACATGGCCTGCCTCTTGTAGCCAAGACTGTGGTGGCAAGAGGGGAGATTGTTTACACTGCAACAATGACCCCACTTTGTGGGTAGCATGGTGGTCGCTTCCAGTGAGGATTGAACTTGGAGGGGGATGCAACCCATTTTCACTGACATGGCCCACCTTTTATAGCTAAGATTGTGGTAGCAAGAGGTGGGAGAATGTTTACATTGTGCAACCACCCGGCCCAAGCTAATGGCCTTTGGGTGGTTCAGTGACGCCCCTTTGTGGTTAGCATGTTTGCCATTTCTGAGGATTTGAGGGGGCTGGAACTCGTTTTGACTGACACGGTCCACCTCTTGTAGCTAAGATTGTGGTATTCGAGATCAAGTTTCTTGATTTTATCGTAGGAGTTGTTCATGCATCCAAGAAGTTCACTTTTGTTTTATCCTTTGGGCTCTGAACAATGCTCCTATTTTTGAACAGGAGATCAGATGCAGGCTTTTAGATCTACAGGGATTAGTATCCAGCTTTGTGTTCAAAAATTAGGAGATCAGATGCAGGCTTTTAGATCTACAGGGATTAATATCCAGCTTTGTGTTCCTCCCATTTTGCAGTTGTAGTTTTTAATCCAAGACTGTATGTTTATGCCCCACGGCCATGGTTTATTGGAATTTTTTTATTTTGATTTGAGCTTATGAAGTTGTTTTATGTCCTGGGGCATTTGTCCGGACTCTGCTTCCATATTTCAACTCTGTTATATTTTTTTCGACAAGTCATCATAAAGGCGTTGTCTCACTATTAAATATTTGTGGAGTTTTTGTCTAGAATTTGGTGAAACAATTTTTAGTCAAATAATGACTTTTCGTTATTTGAAATGTGTTTTTAATTGCACATATAGATTAAACATTGTGAAAAACAAACTCCTGGGCATTCATATTATAGAGAATTTACAACTAAAACTTGTGATTTCAAAAAAATATCTTTGCTGGATTCTGAACCATTTTGACTTGGAAAAATTTACAACTCAAACTTGTGATTTAAAAAAAATATCTTTGCTGGATTCTGAACCATTTTGACTTGGAAAATATGCTTTTAGAAAAATTTCAAAATGTCGGGTAGAAATACAACAATTAATATCCATCTTTCTTTGTCCCTACCATTTCGCTTTGGCAATCTTTTTTCATCTCAGATTATATCTTTTTCCATCTCAGATTATGGTTCCACAGCTAGGGTATTTTACGACTTGTAGAAATACAGGAATTAATATCGCAGTAGTCTATAACGCGACTTTTTGAAAGCTTTTCCGGCTGATTTTTCTGGTCAAAATCCGGCAGCAATTCATTGGAATCCCAAGTTTGATAGCTAGTTTTTGCACAATCAATGGCTCCCAGGGGTTTTTCAGGGCGCGCTGAATCCAAATATGCAGTTAAAAAACCATTTTAACTGCTAAAAATCAAGATTTAACCTCATTTCTCTGCCGGATTCCGTCACCAGAATCTCCAAAAAGTCGCATTATAGACAACTCCATTAATATCCATCTTTCTGTGTCACTACCATTTCGCTTTAGCAATCTTAGTTTTCATCTTAGAATATCCACAGCTAGGGTATTTTAGACTGAATTCAGGAGCTAGGGTATTTTAGACTGAATTCAGGTGTTGAAGTGAAGAGCTCAAATGCCAAGTAAAGCATCTGCCCTGAGCGTCACTATCTACCCAGTAATCATTTTGGCCTTACCCAATTAAATTTCCCACCCAGTAATCATTTTGGCCTTACCCAATTAAATTTCCCTGATATTATTTATAGGATATTTCAGATTTGATTTGAGGTATTGAATAGAGGTTTTGAAGTCAAGGGCTCAAACGCCTGCCCAAATATTTGAGCACCACTGTCTACCCAGTCACGATTTTACTCTTAACCACATAAATTCCCCGGATATGATTAACTGTCCAAGTTGCTCTGGTTTTGCTCGCTCTTCAAAATTTGGCTCTTCGGATTAGTGTTCAAGTCATCATGCCTCGCGGGGAATGGTATATTACAAGCTTACTGAGATCAACTGTTCTGAAGATTCGAGTAACACATTAATAACATTTTTGAAGTCAACTCTATTTAGAGCAATTTGCATAATGTCAACGATCTTGTTTTCACTTTTTTGGGTTAAGTCAACACATTCTATTTATTCTAGAGAAATTTATATAGTGAGGAGCATAGCTTCAAAACACTATGGCCTCATTCTTACAGGATTTATAATTTGCCCGATGGTAATGACAAAGGCACTAACCATAACAAGAGAAAACTTGAGGACCATAGACTGCCCAAGTATCCAAACACAACCCACAGTGATCATTAAACATCAATATTACCCGGATCCAGGTCATCAGCGCCATTGCCATGGGACCAAAACCGCCCAAGTATCCAAACACAACCCACAGTGATCATTAAACATCAATATTACCCTGATCCAGGTCATATGGGCCATTGCCATGTGGTTGGTGAAAGACTTCATGGACATACTCCTCGATATGTGCCATTTTCCCTTCAAAGTGTCCAACCGCTGCAGTGGCTGCTTCTGACTTCTGCAAAGGGAGACCAATTGATCCATCGTATGCCACTGATTATGCTGGAGGCTATTCATAAAACCATAAAACCTGCTTTTGACTTCGTATGCCACTGATTATGCTGGAGGCCATTCATAAAACCATAAAACCTGCTTTTGACTTCTGCAAAGGGAGACCAACTGATCCATCGTATGCCACTGATTATGCTGGAGGCCATTCATAAAACCATAAAACCTGCTTTTGACTTCTGCAAAGGGAGACCAACTGATCCATCGTATGCCACTGATTATGCTGGAGGCCATTCATAAAACCATAAAACCTGCTTTTGACTTCTGCAAAGGGAGACCAACTGATCCATCGTATGCCACTGATTATGCTGGAGACTATTCATAAAACTGTAAAACCCACTTCTACAAAGAGAGACCAACTGAGCCATCATATGCGACTGATTATGCTGAGGCCATTCATAAAACCATAAAACCAAAACCAAACCAATGATCTCGTTGCCATCATTGTGGCGTTATCGAGCCAACTGCTCCACTGTTCTTAAAACTTAAGAACTTTTCGAATTTTTGCTTCTAAAGAATCAAAAGGCCATGCCTACATTTCGCATCTCCTCCCCCTTCATCCTGTTGTTCCACATGGTGCACTGCTCCCCGTCCCCTAGGACCAGCACCTTTCTGGACCCGTCCATGCTGGCGCTGCATGGGGCTCCCGCTAGTTACCTTGCTGGCCCACATCAAGATTTCCAACCAATGTCCCGGTTGCCAGGACAAATGAGCAGTTCGCACGCCCAAAACACATCAGCTGCTGGCTCGTGCTCGCCCATGCAAATGTCCAACGGTCAGTACTTTTACTAGCACCAAGACGACCACCTCTCAATGGAGTGCAGCGTGCCGCCTACCTGCGCCGATGAGAGAGGGTAAGAATCCACTTCTGACGCGAATACCGCCCTGTTAATGATGTGGTCCACGCGCTTCGCCACCGAAAATGCACCCACAACCCAAACCTCCCAGGGCGAACTGGGTTCCCAAATGATTATGCCAAGGAACCACCGTATTGACCAAATTACCACCATTAAACTCAGATCGAATTCCTAAGCAAACTCAGAACGACGGGCAAGGTATGAGTGCACCTAAGTAGCCACCCTGCTATCCACCACAACGAATCTCTCACAATAACGAATCTCTACCCTCTTTTGACACATGCGCATAACTAGAAATCAATTTTTACAATTCATATTGAAGTGTTTAATCCCATTTATAGTCATCAACCAAAAGCATATATAGAGATCAATATCTCTTAGTGAGCCAAAATTCTTATTCTTTAGTTAAAAGACTAATTCTCATCAACTCCGTTCAAACCATTCTTCACAATTCATATTGAAGTGTTTAATCTCACTCATAGTCATCAACCAAAAACATATATAGAGATCAATATCTCTTAGAGAGCCAAAATTCTTATTCCTCTGTTAAGGACTAATTCTTATCAACTCTGTTGTGAAACAGGGCATTGGGAAATGCCAAAAAAGTGTGGGAGAAAAGAGTATGCATTTTTTGTTCTTCAAAAAGTGGAAACTGAAAAACATTTCATTTTAGAATGTAAGGCCTTCAAAGACAACAATGAAAGTTATGCAGATTTGCTACCAGCGAGCTTTTGGGATAATCTATTTAGCGAGGGATTTGTCAAGATGCTGCGAGCATTTATTTTGAAGCTTCAAGAAAATAAGACTAAATACATTAAGCAAATGAAAAAGCAATAAATACATTAAGCAAATGAAAAAGCAATCTATTCCAAACTAGGTTAAAATAATTTATATATTTCTTTCTTTCAATCCACCAAACAATACAAATGCCATGCATATAAAAATCGCAAAATCTCAAATCTTCTCCATCCTCGCTCCCACCTTACTCCCACGTTAGGTTCTTGGTACACAACATCAATCAAATGCCACGTGGCAGGGGTATACCTCCGTCACCCCATTTGGACAGATCTTGTGCTCATTTTATTAATTAGTTTTTTCTAACATTATTTATTATGCCATGCATATGAAATCTCAAAGCTTCTACATCCTACACAACATCAATCAAATGCCACGTGGCAGGAGAGTAAATACCCCCTTAAACCTCCGTCACCCCATTTGGACAGATCTTGTGCTCATTTTATTAATTAGTTTTTTCTAACATTATTTATTATGCCATGCATATGAAATCTCAAAGCTTCTACATCCTACACAACATCAATCAAATGCCATGTGGCAGGAGAGTAAATACCCCCTTAAACCTCCGTCACCCCATTTGGACAGATCTTGTGCTCATTTTATTAATTAGTTTTTTCTAACATTATTTATTATGCCATGCATATGAAATCTCAAAGCTTCTACATCCTCGCTCCCACCTTAGCTTCTTGGTACACATCATCAATCAAATGCCACGTAGCAGGAGAGTAAATACCCCCTTAAACCTCCGTCATCCCATTCGGGCAGATCTTGTGCTCATCTTATTAATTAGCTATTTCTAACATTATTTATTATTAATATGATGTAGCTCATCTTTTATTTAATTAGCTTGAACTCGAGTTTTATGGTTGATTTATAAGATTTTTCTTATTCAGTATTAAAATGATTTTTTTGTAATACGATTGTTTCTAGGTGAATGTGAATGATCATTATAGCTCTATTTGATTATTTAATTATATTTTAAATATTAAAATTAAAATTAAAATTAATGTTTTAGATTTTTTAAAATATTTTGATAAAAAAATTCATAATTAAAAACATTTTCATAAATTCATATAAAAATTATATCTTATAATTTTTAATTAAATTTAAAACAAATCAATAAATACCATGAAAATTTTGTTAAACAACTACATGATTCTTACATTCTCATTACATTTTCAAGCTTGGGTATATATATTAATATAGATAACGGATAAATAAATTCAATTTCGATATTAGAGAATAGAGAGCATCTCTATTGTCACTGCAAAACCAACCAAACCAAATAATTAATAAATTAATGTTGCCATTCCATTTTGGTTATATTTGAGAATAATAAACAAATTAATGTTGCCGTTCCATTTTGATTATATTTAAGATTAATAAATATAAGTGTTTTGCTTAATTTTAAGAGTTGTAGATTGCATTTCCATGGGAGTTTTCTTATTGTTCGATGTTGATTAAATTTGTAATCGTTGATGGTTAGATAAATTTTAATTTAAAATATTAATTGTTAAATGTATTTTTATTCAATTTAACTATACAGTAAGGTTTTCAAGTTTGGATTTTTTTTCCGTCTTCTATTCATTTTAATAGATTAATGGAGATTAATTTCATATATAATATTGATTTGAGTTTGTATTTGACTATAAAATTAAAAAAATTTACAGGTTAAATGTTTTATGTTCTATGTTC
>APFE030597502.1:69786-86248 GCA_000404065.3 Pinus taeda
ATATTCTCCCTAAAATGTCTAGTTATTTTAGAATAAAATAATTTTATCCTAAAATAATTGGGTCAATTATTTAAAAAATGGAAATTAGATTTTATTTATTTATTTTTTAGTTTTGGAAAAAAAACATGAAAATTAGTCACCCTGTAAAAAATAGCTTTTATATTTTTAGTTAATTTTGTTAAAATAATGGTATGGATTGGTTGGAGTTACATGTCTGGGTTGTGAAGTTTGTACAATTTGATTGTGGTTTAAGGTATTGAATTTATTTATGAATTCAAAAATACAATTTAAATAATGAAAAATTACAATCTTGCCAAAATTTATATCACTAAATTCCAAAAAATAAGAAATGCAAAGATTATATAATAATAAAACAAGCATAGAATATATAATAAATATTTTTGGATTAATTTATAATTTTTGTATTTGTAGTAAATGAATAAAAGTTGGTTGAGTGATTTACCAAGTTTATGTATAAGATATTGTATTTTTGCTTATTTATTTTGGAATAATTTTAATTCAAAATTTGTATGGTAGAATAATAAAAGACGTTTTAATTATTTAAAGTGGCCTTCCACAAAACCTACTAAAATTTAGAATAGTTAGATTACATTTTATAGAATTTGCAAAGATGTTTGACAAACATTATATATTCAATGCAAGTGATTTTTAATAATAAGAAATTTAGAATAGTTATATTACACTTCATATAATTTTCAAAGATGTTTGACAAACATTATATATTCAAGGCAAGTTATTTTTAATAATAAGAAATGCATAGATTATATAATAATAGAACATGCTTAGAATATATAATAAAGGTTTTTGGATTAATTTATAATTTTGCATTGTAGTGAATGAATAAGAGTTTGTTAGAGTGATATTGTATTTTTGCTTATTGATTGTGGAATAATTTTAGTTTAAAATTTGTATGATAGAATGATAAAAGATGGTCTTAATTATTTAAGGTGATATGTTTTCTTTTCAAAGTATTTGAATAGAAAAAAACTAGTCTAATTATGAGATGTCTTTTTTTTTTTAAAACAAGAATGAAGAATAACTGCTATATTAAAAGGTACTAAGCTAAAGCTCAGTTTATTTACATGATTTACATAAGCAAGTTGAACTCAATGGACATGTTCAAAATGGAGTATGCATCAACGACCATCTATAGAATTTTGACCTTGAAGTTTTTGAACAAAATGCTACAATATGTACAATATTCCACTTGTACATCACCACAATTTACAAAGCATCCACTCATTTTGCCCCTGTTAAGATAAGGGGGACATACCTCTTTTTCCCCTACCACCATAGTTCACTTTGATTTAGTCTTGACCCAAAGTTAGCCATGTGATCAACCTTGGAGTTGTTTGATTTGAGAACATGGAGATATTTCTTCTTGGGAATAGACTGATGCCACTGATAAATTGCTTGAGAATTTGACTTAACTTTGTATATGATGGGAGAGATCTTGAATATAAAAGGTGAAATTCATTCAAGGAATCACAAAAAACAATCACATTTTGGGTTCCCAGATCAACCCTGATATTAAGGCATAGGCTTCAACAATGTTTGGAAGTGTGACCTAAAACCTAAGCATACAAATGTTCTTCTTGATTAGTAGGGAAAATTTTTACTACCCTCCTAATTATGAGATGTATTTTAGCAATCAATGAGAGGGATATATAGACTTGATGAGTGTCAATGAGAGGGACATTTAGACTTTCAAGATTTAGATTTATACAATACTATTTATAATGTTCGTAAATCTTTCTTTTGCACAATTTTGAGCTTTTTATGCATCATCAAATGAGAAGGATATATATACTTGATGATTGTCAATGACAAAGGCATTTAAACTTTCAAAATTTAGATTTAAATAACAATTTTTCTTATGTTCATAAATCTTTCTTTTGCACATCTGTAAGGTTTTTTATACATTATCAAGAAATTAACAATGACAATGATTGTGTTGTTGCCAAATTTGACTCCAATTAGAACTTAGCTCTTTATGACGGTTTCGCCTCATGCTTCCCTTGTCATATAACTTCCGATCATGTTTCTATTACCAAAAATTACTCGCTTGAATCTTTATCTTAACCCTACATTAGATTTATCTTTACAATAATCAATTAAACTCATAAATCATTATTACATTAAATAAAATATTTGAAATTTTAATCCTAAATTAATAATAAGAAACTTAATAAACATAAATTATAATTATAATTTTAATAATATAAAATTAAAAATAAATAAATAAATTTATAATCAAAATACACATTTTAATATAAAAAATATAAAATTAAATATAATGATAAATTATAAATTAAATAAATACAAATTAAACACCAATTTAATTAATAATAAAAATAAAATTATATAAACCAGTAAAATAATTAAACAATAAAATATTAAATAATAACATATAATTAAAAAAATATTTAAAAACATTAAACCTGCCTAACCTATCATCTTACCTTACCTACGTATGACATTTTTTTTTGATAAGTATTAAGATAGGGTAGGTACGTTTCTTACTACCACAATCTTTGACTCCCTTCTCAAATACAATTACACTACCCATTGCCATATAACAAATAATAAAGGTGTGACTCATTCAACTTCATAAAGCCTTATCAAGCCTTCCACGAGGGTTGAACCACTAGTGTACTCCCCACCCGAGCCAAGAGCTCATCGGGCCTCCAAACTCTATGCTTTTTTCTCCTCACACAAACCCAACAGAGATATTAACTATGTACCCAACAGAGATATTAACTATGTTTTAGAAGAAATTTAAATAAAGTTTAATACTTACATATATTAAAGTTTATATATATAACATATAAATTAATATAATACATATAAACAATAATCTATATATAATATAACAAACTACAAACAGATATGTTATATATATAGTTTATTTATAACTATATTTTATATTTAATTTTTTTATATATATTAAATCTGATATTTTTTTTTCCCAAGGAAAAATTATAATTTCTATTAATATTTGAAAATTACATGTTGTAGATGCTTGTAGAAGCATACGCTGGATGTTGTGGCGGACCACCATTCAAATGTTCATGTACAAAAAACTCCGTAGGGTATACTAATAATATGTGCATAATTACATATCAAAAATAAATATATACATAGAACTGTTCAGTGAATATGAACTGGTAGTAGCTCAAAACTGATGTAAACAGGTCCTCTCGGGCCCCTATATTCTAAGGTTGATGTATGGACGATGATAGTACTGATAGTGGTCCATGTCCTTCTGCTCTTGTATCATCCATAAACCCTGAGGCAAACCGCAACCTCCTTGGAAAGATGGTCACAAATCTGGTTGCACTCCCTGTAGATATGATGACACACAATGGAGTCAAATTGGGCCCTTAAAAGCAGTCCATCATCCAATATGTGCTTGAGTGCGTGTGCATGGCAAATAAATAAGTTGTTGAACCAATTTATGATAATCTTGGAGTCACCAAAAACTTGTAGGTGCCTACACTCTTTTTCTAAAACAAATTGCAAAATATCTTTGAGTGTAAGCAATTCTGCAAAGTTATTGGTACCATTGCCTAAACCCATATGTATTTTGAAGAAATGGTTCTCTAATAAGTGTAATAAAGCTCCCCCACCACAGCGCCAAGCTTGGGAAGATCCATCGAAATAGGCCCATGGAATGCTTTTGCCGATGACTTCAGGGGTAATGGTTCGATGGGGGGCAAGTCTATCATCCTCGGGTTTATTGGAATAAATGGACAAGACACGAGTAGAAGCTTGGTTCCAGTGACGCCTAATATCACTTAATATTAATTTGTTCCGAGTCAGCCAGATGGCCCAACAGACCAGTAATGGGATATTTCTAGCTTTATGAGGTTGAGCCGATGACCACCAAGTTTTCCATGCTTCAAGGATGGTATTTCCTTGCCATCTGAAGGTGATGGAGGGAGAGGAGAGAATCAGGGACCAAAAATCCATGATGATGGGACAGTGAAGGAAGAGATGCTCAATGGATTTAGAGGCTTGTCGACATAAACACGCCAAGCAGGACCATGGAAAGATCGCTTCATAAGGTTATCCCCCGTGGGAGCTTTGTGGCGAAGAATGGTCCACATGAAGAGTTTGGTGCGAGGGGGAGCTTTCAGTTTCCATAATAACTTCCACCACTAGTCAGATATTGGTGGCTTATGAGCAGAGTATATAACAATGTAGCCATCCTTGGGAGTGTAATAACCATTTTTAGCATGTGCCCAAATTAGTTCATATTCACCTTCAAGAATCCTGACATGTGATTCAGTAAGACAATTTGTATAACTAAGCTGGTCTAGGTGCCATATGTTAGGTATGCTAAGTTGTAATGCCGTTTTCCAAGGCTGAGAAAAAATATTAGTGTTTTTGGGTCGGCAATTTGATCAAAATTGATAATACCAGCATTAGATAAATAATAGGTGAGTTCAGGTGGTAGTCTAAAGGCATTATGGATCCATACCCACACATACTGAGGTGCCTGACCTAATCCTTCAGGCTAGTCCATCACGAACTTATGATATGGAGTTTAATACAACTCTCCATATGGTTGATATTCCTGTCCCGTTCCAAGTAGGGAGCCGAATCCATTCAAGTGTGTGAAGGGGCCAGATGTATTTTTGATAAACAACCTCAGTCCATAAGCTTTGTGCCGTGAGAATCTGCCAACCCCTTTTGGATGCAAGTGCTTTGGAGAAGGACTCAAGGTTTTTTAGTCCCCAACGACCCCATTTCTTTGGAAGCACAATCAAATCCCAATGAACCCATGCATATATGCGACCATCCTATCTCCCTTTCCATAAGAATCTGCATCACAACTGTTGGATCCGCGAGAGAATGGCTTCTGGGATCCAGGCCATAGACATCCAGTAAACTAGAGTCATTTCCAATACGAATTTAATTAGAACCAATCTTCTAGCTCTGGAGAGGTATTGTGATGCCAAATGTTTAATATTCTTTCAATCTTGGCTACCAGCCAAGTCCAATCAACAATCCTGTAATGAAGGGGTTTGAGTCGAGAACGAAGATACTTCAAACCATCATCCAAAGATAGGAAAGAGTAAGGGAATCTATGGAGAGCGAATTGGATCTCATGAGGTGAGCATCCAGAAGATGTAATAGTATATTTTCGGGCATTACACTCCATACCAGTAGAAAAACAGAATAAATGCATAATAGGTTGAAAGACTGATAAATCACCAATGCCCCCATTGAGAAAAATGAAAACATCATCTACAAAAAGTAAATGCGTTAAGATACAATTGTCGGTGATCTTAATACCCTAGAGATGTCCCAGTCTACTGATGAGCCGGCTCAGACCTTCCATAATTAGCAGGAACATGAGAGGGGACAGGGGACAACCATGTCAAAGATCCTCTCTGCATCAAAAAAAGGGGAGGCAGATCCATTGATGAGTACACTAAAAGATACCTTGGTGATGCAGCACATGATCCAATTGAAAAATTCCAGAGGGAATACCAAATGGGTTAATAACATTCTCAGGTAAAGCCAACTTGTGTGATCAAAAGCCTTAGCAAAATAAAATCTTTAAAGGATCATGCCTTTCAATTTCTTAATTTTGATGGAGTGTAAAACTTCTTGTGCAGTACCAGTGGCATCATGTACTTGTCGATTATTAAGAAAGGCAAATTGTTTAGAGGAAATATGTGCAGAGAGAATGGGATTAAGTCGATTGGCAATGATCTTATAGATGCAGTTGCAGAGAGAGGTAGGTCGAAATTCGTTGAAAGATTCAGGACAATCAGATTTTGGGATGAGGGCTATGAAGGTTGAATTGAAAGCCTCATACATGTGACCACTAGTGCGAAAGTCTTCAATGATTTTGAGTATATCATCGATTCCCCTATAATGTCAAAGAATTCCAAATAGAACTCAATTGACCAACCATCGGGACTAGGATCCTTGTCCCTCTTAAACCATTTTAGAGTATTCTCCAGGTCCCTCATTGTAACCGGCTTGAGGAGATCCTCAACTGCCTCTTGATCAATAAAGTGAGGAAATAAACCAGCCACCCTAATGATCTCTGTCAAAGTTGCTTCCCGAGGGGCCTTGTAAAGATTTCTAAAGTGAGATGAACCGAGAGATGCTAAGTGATGAAAAAAGTGTACTATCTAGCCTTCCTTATCGGTCATCTGCCAGATGGTGTTGATTGCTCGATGCCCATTAGCATAATGATGGTAGAATTTTGTATTGTCATCTCCCTCTTTCAACCAGATAGCTCTGCTCCGAAGTCTCCAAGTTTCCTCTTTGTCCTTTAATATTCTGTCCTGTTCAGTCTCCAAGTTGATGAGATGGGTCTTGGCATCAACAGATAAAAATCCCCTCCCATTATCATCCTCCAGATTAGCGATCTCAATCTCGATGGAGTGGAGCTTGATGTCATCTTGTTGTCGCTTGTTATGAGCCCAACCAATGGATAATTGTTTGAGTTTAAGAAGGTTGTTAGAGAAACCTTCCGAGAAAGATTGACCTGAACCAGGAGGGTGAGACTTCCAAAATTCCAAGACTAAGTGGGTGTAGTTAGGATCCTTTAACCAAGTAGCATTGAATTTGAATGAAGTTTTTGGTTTGCGATTATGTTCGCTGATCTCAAGATAAATAGGAGAGTGATCAGATAATCGCCCTAATCCAACCCACTGCCTGTAATTACGGAGGATGCCAATGAGCCTCACCTTAATAAGGAAACGATCCAATCTTCGAGCCAACATTGCCTCACCAGTCCTTCCGTTCCTCCAAGTAGGTTGAAGTCGTGCCATGGGAATATCTATAAACCAGTGATCCTCTAGTAGAGCCTCCAAAATATCAGATAAGGGATCAATCTGTGCATTGTGCCCCCATGATTCAACGCGACCAATGGAAAATTTAAGGTCACCACCCATAGTGTTGTTTTTAGCTTGTAAAAGAGCTGAATTAAGAAAGTGATCCCAAAAAGTAGCTTGGTTGTGACATGAGCCATACACATATATCAAATGAAGCTATAATCCCAAATAGGATGAGAAAAAATCTACACCAATGAAGCCATACCCGCCCTAAACATTTGATAGTCTAGCCCTCAAACATCTAGGGCATGGAAGTGCCATCCAGGAACCAGAGCTTCCAATACATGTATAACCAGGTCTATAATACCTAGTGTTTCTTGAAGAAAGAGCACATCCACCCTTTCAGCTTCCTTGAGTCTCCTGAAGGCTAGGTTTTTTTGCGTTACTAGCCAACCCTCAACAGTTAAGGGATAACCACTTCATGGGGGAGAAGAAGAATGGGTGCTCTGTGCTCTAAGAACCCAATCAATAACAAGTTGTTGGCCTTCCACAACATCAATACCAACTTAATGGATGGCTTTGGAAATTGTAGAGTGACGACCTTGAGCAGATTTATGGGGTTTAAGGGAGGGTATGATCCCAATACCGCAAGAGTCCTTGAAAGAGGATCTATCCAAGGAATGAAGATTGTAGGAATGGGTAGGTCTAGAGGAGAGTGATGCCTCTGACAGAGAAGCAGATAGAGGGGGGTCCGGGAAGGAAGGGGGCGTATTTGAAAAAATAGTGGGGGTGAGTCAGGGGGCAAGACAAGGGCGACGATGCAGATGCAGAGGTGCAAAGTGAATATGTGGATACCAACAAAGACTTAGATATAACAATTGAATTAGTAATAGAGCAGAGGAGAGGGTTACTCGATGAGAGCACAACAATGGCCGCCGCCCAGGATCTGGTAAGTGGAGGCAAGGGAGGAAGGACCAGAGTGGTGCTATGCTTATTCTCCCGAACCTTTTCCTGAGTCAATTTACTGGAAGAAGTGGGCGTCCGCTGTACATGTGAAACCTACTTGTCCATTAATCCTTCAGTCGCTTCCTCTAGGGGCGGTACTGGTTTCACCAATGAGAATTCCTTGTGTAAATGCCTTATCTTATGATGTTGTCTGCACCTGAAAGGCACCCCCTTGTAATAAATGCTCTGAATGTGAGTGAAGTGCTTCCAATGAAGGGTTATCTATTCCTCCAGCCCTTCTCTGGTGTTAAGGTGAACCAAAATGCAGGCCAAAGACATATTGCTAATGATAATAAATGATTTTTCATGATCCAGATAGGTACCTAATGCATTGTCGATGTGGTTGAAAATGTCTTCGGACTAGAAATGAAGCGGTAGACCAGGAAGCCTCACCCAAAGTGGAATAGCCCCCAATTTCTCCTGCTTTGGATCAAACATAGGACTCCATTGCTTTAGAAGGACGGGGGTTATCTCTATGTGCTAATATTTTGAGAGCACTCACGAAATGTAATCAACATGATGAAAATGAAGGGCAAACCAACCACGCGCAAGAGTGTATACAAATGGCAGTTCAGTAAGAATTTGTCCCCAGATTTCAGTGATCCATTGCCTAAGCCTGGCTGCAGAGTTTGATCAACCTCGTACCCTCCCCACCAGTACTCAGTCCGTTGTATCCACCACATCCCCCATCTAAATCCCTTCACCAAACTAGAGAGAGATGTCTTTATTCTTTGCCTTGACACACTTAGACTTCTTCACTGATTTGGATTGCTTGTTAGCTCGGGGGACCGAAGAGGGTTTGGGAGGGGGATCCAGATCCTTAGCCCTAGGGTCAGAGTCACAGTCAATCAAGTTAATGGGCGAGCCTTAAAAAATGCCAGAGGAAAGAGGGCTAGGTACGAATGTTGGGAATTCGGCTAAAGAGGCGGAGGCCCAGTGAGATGATCCGAGGGGATGGTAATCGGTGCAGTGGATGGAATGTAGGCGTGTAGCAACTAAGGGAGTAGAGGAATAACCCGACGGGTAAGAGGGGGAAGCGATATCAAGGCAGGTAGCTAGCAAATGTAGGGATGATGGAGAAAGGGGAAGATAATCTGAATCCGGTGAGCGGAGTCAGGCATCAGGCAAGGAAACATCAAGGCACGAGGAGCTAGTGTTCGATGGAATAGGCGTAGTAACTGCCCTAGGGTAAACGACAGGGAATCTGGGGGTGCAGACAATGACACATCCGAAAGTGGAGGGGGCGATGTGTTCCAGATGGGCATTGAAGCATGAGTCATCAGTATAGTCAAACAGGTCTACCTCAATTTCCACTAACAACCTATGATGCAGTGTAGGTTCCCTCGCCAAATGCTAGGTAGGGTGACAAAATGGGGAGAGTGAAGAAACCCAGGTAAGCCATGAGAAGGGAGCAGGATGGCAGAGTTCAAAAATAGAAGCTACATAAACAATAAACACTAGCCAAAATCAGTGCTACAACATATCAGGTGAAGTCGTGCCATCTTTTCCGCATTTCCCATCTGTAGTAATTAATTTTAAATCTGACATCAAATGGAAATATGGAATTTATAATTGAAAAATTAACATATATATATTTTAGATGTTATTTCAAACCTAGGATTTTATCTTTAATGGTTGAATGAAGATTGTGCAGGCATAAATTCATTTGTAGCATGAGAGGAGGATTGAATTTTTTTATCAATGACCTTAATAATTTGAAATTGTTTTCACGTTGGATGTTCTGGAAAGTCAATTTACATATTAAATATATTTTTAACCTAATGTTTCCTTATGGTTAGAAAAAAATCACTATATTCTACCATAGGTAAAAATTTAAATTCATTTTATAAAGCTACAAGAAATGATTTTTTGGAGAGAAGGGTGAGTTTATATTTAAATTTTATTTATCATTTATTTCACATTTGAGAACCAATTCATGTATTTTATTTTTTAATGCAAAAAACGATTAAAAATGCTCATTATATGAGAGATTTGAGCTAAAGTCCATTCAAAACGATAAAATATATATCACATTTAGATAAATTTATTATTATTAATGTAATTTTAGTTTGGATGTTACGAGAACGAAATGGGAAACTAACTCCTAGCCATACAAAATAAGATCCAAACGCTCATTTGATGGGTTGGACAGGGGGTAGATTGAGGGTGGTTCATTGGAGGTGAATACATCATTTTTTATGACCATAATGTACTTGTTACAATGGTGTTTTTTTAGGTGTTTCTATTTGATATAACTTAACAAATTTACATAGTGTACAATCATGAGATATATCTTTGCCCCAAGAGCGAGGAAACTAGAGTGTATTATAAAAAATCCTTTGCTTCTGGGTTGAGAGACCAAATTTTACATTTTCTGAAAAGTTTAACATATGAAATATAGTGCTATTCAAATCACGAAGGACTGATCCTCACAGTGCCTTAACGAAAAACTAAAGGATAAGGGCAGTGGAAAACTGTACCGCAACTGTGATCTTCTCAGTGTCGAATTGGACACACTAGGTTGAGAAGAAACTGAGTGATCACAATGGTGTTCATTGAGCCAAAACAAGGTCGCTCTAATAGATATTAATTAAAATGAGAGTGTAATTACCAACCTTTTTCTCATGTCATTAGTGGATATCGCACGCTACTGTGGAGCCAAATCATTGTAGAGTTGGAGTCTCCACATGTGCTACCTTGTACCTGAACTTTGATGGGGTCCTCAGGGGTCTCCTCCAAATTTTCACACCCGAATGGGCCGAACCGAGGGGGGGAGGGCGGAGGAGCTTCCTTTACTAGAGGGGAGGGGGAGGGAGGGGAAGAAGGAGGAGCTCTGCGGGAGGAGGGAAGGGATAAGATGGTGGGAGGGGAACACGAGGGAGACATAGAAGGGGATGAGAGGTTTGGGAGGTAAGAAATGTCGATATCTCTAGTGAGCTTCACAATCAAATTGGTTGCCTCGGCCTTTTCCTACTCATTTTCCTTCAACAGTCGAGCCAGGAGATTTTGGAGAGTCCAAAGGGGTGTGCGTCCTCTGCGGGTCTCCCCTTCCTCCATGGCGACAACTTTCCTTCGAATGTGGTTAGGTATGTTGTGGTCAAAGAGGGTGGAGATGTCGTCAAGAGAGGTTGGGGCCGCTCGCGCTTTCTGCCTCGGCCAGAGCAACATCCCCTACCTCTATCACTACTCATGATTGAGATACAATGGTTGTGCATCACATAATTGAGATCAGAAGGAGCGGTGTGGAGTGCAGAGTAAGGCAACCGAGAGAGAAATCACTGGGAGGCTAGGGTGCTGCATAATATAATTCTAGAGTAGACAAGGCGAGATGTGCATTCCAAGGTAGGGGAATGAATGCCGAAGTGTGATTGGGTGTCTACCATCTATTGAGGGACATTCCTCACTTCTCAGACACCATCAAGAGGATAGGGTGATTTTCCTCTGGTCACCTTGATCTGGGGGAGACAGTGGTGTTGCTCATGGTGACTATGAGGATTCTAATTTATTAATATCATAATTCATTTATTTCTTCATTCCTTTTTTTTTATGTGTTTTATTTACGTGAGGTTTTATTCACTGATTCATTGTGCATGTTATTGATATACCATGATTATTGAGTAATATTGCATGCAATAATGATTTAAATACTTGAATACTTTATATTTAAGAATTATTTAAATCATACCACAGTTTACTTGTTGCAGAATATAACTGTAATGATACATGTTATCTAGGGTTTATTTTCACAGTAATCTTGGATATCATTAATAAAACTAGTCCCTTTAATTTATTCCTTTTTTTCTTTTTATTTGATTAATTTTCTTCATTATTTATTGCACTGACATGTGTGAATGATTGAGAATGCTTAGACTTGATTAGATTCTAAAATCTTTCACACATTAATTGATTTAATATTTTCTCAAATATCTATTATTAGAAATAATTAATTCATTTTTTCTAATTGTTTGTGTAGGGTAAACTAATAATGATGCTTGATGTCTTACTATTTTAACCTCATGTTTCAATTAGATTCATTTAAGATACATTTAAGCCAGTTTACTTTAATTTCTTTATTTTTTCTTTTATTTCAAATACTAACCCTAATGTTGTGTGTGAGCTATGATGTATCAATTTAAAACCTTATATTTATCATAAATGACATTTTAATTCGATGAGTTTCATTTGTTATATGCCTACCATCTATCTTTCCCAAAAGAACTTATCTTATTTATAAAACACTCATTATCTTGGCTTGATCATTTTCCTTTAAAGAAAATTTATTTAATTAATATTACTGTCAGGGAATACCCCTTGTGGTGAAATGGAGACCAACCCTTGTCACCTAAAGTGGGAGGATCCTTAGAATCTTCAGTGAATGTCTTCTCGGGTTGTTGGTAGTTACCATGACAATCCGAGAACCAACATTCTTTTGGCGCCGTTGTTGGGGAAGAAAGGTCTAAGTTTCGTTTCCTCTAGTAATCGAGTTAGCATTTAAATATGTGACCCATTGGTGGACAAGGTTACAAATGTATACACCTTATAGGGTTTAAAGTAAATATTTCTTGTTTATTTGTTCACTTGGAAGCTCCTTGGTTTATTGTTCATTTTTGTTTCAATGGCTTCTTCATAGGTTTCTTCACGTTTTTCTCCTTTGAATTTTTCTGATATTGCAGGTTCTCCACACAAGTTACCAAACATAAGCCTGCCCCGTTTTCATGATGTTGAGGATGATGATCTGGTACAACACCTCATAGAGTTTCACAACTGAATTCTAGAGATGGGAGTACACCATGAGGACGTTCTCATGTAACTCTTCATGATGTCCTTGGAAGGTGATGCTAAAAAATGGTATAGAAAACTCCCTTCTGATACAATTTATTCTCTAAAAACAATTCATACAAGCTTTCGTGAATATCGTAAATGTATGTATCCTTCAGGGTCACTTGGTTTTCACTGTTGTGAACATTTTAATCATAATAACCTTGTAAACAAATACGGTGATAAAAATGAAGAAACTAAAAGAGATTATGAATCTGAAACATAAAGTAACATTGATGGATCTAACTTTGAAAACTTTCAAAAATTATCTTCTGTTGTATATGTTATGAAAGGGACATCTTAATATCAAATCTTGAAGGTCATCAACAAGACACTTCTCTCTCATTAACAAAATATCATACAACATATTTATGTCTTAAGAAATCTCAAGATTATATAATTCCTATTGGTTATTATCTATCTTTATTAGAATATTGTAATAGTAATAAAGGAGAGGTCACATATGAAATATTATATCCTATATCTAACTAATCAGACATCCCATTACACTCCTAAAGGTTCTCAACAACCTGCTTATGATAGTTATGAAGAAGATGGGTCTCATGTTAATGATAAGGTTGTGAGTGCACATGAAAAATATAATGATCTAATGAAATTTGTTTACCTTCTCTTAGTCTACCGAATGAATTCTTGAATAAACTAGTTGTAACATTTAGCTTTGATAATCTAGAAATATTTGAAGAATCTGATAATTTAACCATTAATAATAAATCTGATTTTTCTTCATTTGATTCTCATAATGGTAGTGATTGTAAATATGGTAAACCAAGGAATATTGAAGAAGAAATTATACCCACAACCTTATCATCATTACATATTTATGACTACGCCATTCAATCATCACAGTAGGTGGTCTTTTTTCTTCCAATGAAATGACATATGCTGATATTTTTAGTAACTATGATTTTGTTGTACATGAGAGTCATGTCAAATTTTCGAAGCCACCCATATACGACAAATATGAAGACGAAGAATTGGATTCTCCCCACCATCTTGAATTAAATGACAAACCTGTTTATGATAACCATATTTTACTACAAGAGGATTATACCCTAGACCTTATGGCAATTAATCTGTTGAATTTTATTGTTATTTGTTTATTTTTAAACTTGGACATGACTAATTCAAAGGAAATACATGATAACCATGAGGTAAAGATACACAAACTTTCTTTTCATAAGTAGGTTGTTGATACCTCAATATTTTTTCCATCAAATGTTCATACAGGGTTGTATGACTTTGTTGAAACATGGATGTGCAAATATTTCAAAAGGGTTTCTTCTTGTTTCCAATCAACCATGAGTTTATTCCTTGAAGGCCTGGTAAAATAATTTCTCACTTGCTTCTTTGAACAATTGAATATGTTATTATTAATGATCAAAATGAGACCTAAAATCAAGAAGCTTGCCATTGCAAAGATTTCCGGTTGGTTACACTGGATTTTCGACTTCTTAGATAAATATTTCCATTGAGACAAACAATATGTAATCCATGTACACAAACAAAATTTTGTTTACTTATGCTTCTTTGGTTTAGCTTGAATGAAGATGAAACTATTTACGTCTTAAATAATACTCATACAATCATAGATAAAATGGAGTGTAGATCAGTGAGTCAAGTATGCACCATATTAATGAGGTTTCTTAATACATATTTAAAGACTTCATTTTAAATTGAGGTTGAGGGGTAACTATATTTCAAGGGTTCAAATCCCAGTTTCCCTAAAAATTTCAACTTCGCGTCGAAACATTTCTCACCACATCTTTTTCCTCTTACCGCTTACACACGACTACCATCAAGATTGCATTAAGTCATAAGTGCTAGACCTATAACCATAAGATTTGGTTTTCATATATATAATTGAAACTTTGGTGGAACTAGTTAGTCAAATCACAACCATGCATGATACCTTCCGTTATCATCATACTACCCTTGGGATAGGGACCTATGTTTTCTTAGGTGGAGCATGTTGATATCTCCATTATGCTTATGGACACTCGCTAGCAATGGAGCAAGGCCAATGGCACTAGATTAAAATCTAGCGTGTAATCCTCCCACGCCTTTTGTTGAGGTAAATTCCGATAGGGTATGTTGACATGTCTGCCGGGGCTATGGAAACTCACTAGCAGTGGAGCAAGGTTAGTGGTATTGGACTAAGTCTAATGCGTAATCCTATCATCCCGTGAATGTTATAGTTGCTAAATAAATTTAAAGAATGCATCTAACACAAGGAACAAACAAGAATCCAAAAAACCTTAGGATAGTGGATGACACAGTCGGGGCTATAGACGCTCACTGGAAGAAATGCGACATCCGATTCTAGAAACTCATGTCATGTGACAAAAAGGGAACCAAACCCCTGACAACTAGTCTCCCAAGTTTCAATAAAAGCTTACTTTAAAATGAAAGTCATTCTTATCAATCTTAATTAGTACTATGATTTATGTGATTTCTTCATCATTCACTGTAAGCATGTATGACCTATATATGTGTTGAAATGATTTTGGGAAGTGAGACATATACCAATTTTTGAGTATGTACCCTAATCATTATCATAGTTACCCCAATACATTGAATATACAAAAAGATGCCTTATGTATGTGAATAATCATTGAACTCGTTAATCTTTATGTGTTAGGGCCTCTTGAGTTATCTTTGTTTCATTCTTGTTATAGATCAATTGAAGCTTTAATATGTAAATATTTTCCTTCTATTGCTTTACATATTTGTCTTTTAAGTTTTCTTTTTCCTCACAAATCGACTCCATGCCCAATTTGAAGGCACTTAGTACACTGTTCTTGATGCCTCTCAGGGGGGCATCATCCCTAGTTGGAAATGTTGTCGCTAAATTTGATCCCAAATAGAACTTGGCTCTTTCTGTCAGTTTTGACTCATGATTCCCTCATCATATAACTTCCTCTCATGTTCCTATGGCCAAAAAGTTGCTCTCTCGAATCTTCATCTTTACCCTGCATTAAGTTTATCACTATAACTTGCAAAAGATCATTTTTGCATTAAATAAAATATTTGAAATATTAATTCTAAATTAATAATGATAAAAAACCCTATAAACATAAGTTATAATGATCATTAATAATAATTAAAAAAATAAACTAATTTAAATAATCAAAATACAGATTTAATTTTAAAATAATTATAAAAAATTAAAAAATTAAAAAAATATTTTTTTTTTTTTAAAAAAATTAAACAATAACGATTAAAATATAAAAACTAAAATTTTTAAATTAAATAAATACAAATTAAACACATTTTTTTTTGACAAGATCAGTTAAATTTTATATTTCCAAAAAGGGAGGAAGGAGCTAGCTCCTATTACATTTTTAGATTGTCTGGAATCAAGCCATAGGAGGAGATGGTGGGAACGCAGTCCCTGAAGCCTATATGCTTGATTCCCAAAATTCTAGAGGGGCCTAAAACTATTATGGCATATTGCCTTACAAACTGAAACAGTAACAAGATACACTTACATAACATACTACTTAGAGACCTTTAGAAAACTTGATAGCTGATTAGTATTGATTTACAAAGTGATCTTACTGAGACCTCTGCTTGTTGCCTTGATATGTTGAGTTTTCTCCCTCTTGGCTTAGTGTGGTGTTTTTGAGGAATGTAACAACCTCCTCCAAATGAACACATTTGTTTTTGACAACGATAATTTCAACTTTATGACTCTCAAATTGCCTCTTTTGATAACTTATCTCCATCTTCATTTCAGATCTAGATCTTGGATTATTTCTTTAATTTTTCCAATCATGAATTTATTTGCTTTGCAAGTG